>VNWX01000157.1:0-29201 GCA_009869905.1 Ceratophysella communis
GATTAGGCTACGTAATTAATTCCTGGTTTCAGGAACCTGCGTAATCGCAATCGCTCATGGAAGGCTACACTCCGACAATTGGTTGTAGCTATGGCTGCACAGGATGCTTCCGAGGTTGGGTATCTCGTCCACGCCTAGTGTTTCCAAGACGTGACCCGCTCATTGACGCCGTGGGAAAGACCGACAATCCTTGTGACCGACCTGCTCGTTATCCGCCGTGCTGCAAGTGAGTTTGAGCTTTCTATACCATTTTGAATGCAATTTTTCATGTTCAAAATTTGAATTTCAGAGCAGAACCGAAATTTCGCTTACCACGAGAGCTTCCAGAATGTGACATTAATTGCTATCGTCAAGAACAGGCAGAGGCGAAGCGACAAGCCGAGTATGATGCTTGGATGAAGGAAGGATGCTGCTGCTCGTCGCCTAACCAGTGTCTCGAAGTTGAATCCCTTGACCCTTTCAACTACCCGCTCGTTTGTGACCCTCAGTAAGTAATTCGGCTGATTCGATCCTATACAATTTGGGCAAGTATTAATTTTTTCCGATGTCGAATATTTTTTCAACAGGCCTGAAACTCCGCCAACGCACTTGTTTCACTACCGAGAACAGCCGTATCGTACGAATATTTTGGCTGGATGGTTCAACCCTGGTGACAATAAGACTCGGAAACAAAGTATTCAAGAACAGTGCGACAAGTACTGGCGAGCATGTGGTCCTAGTTTGAGGCCATATCCTTGTCGAGGCGTCGTGCGGTAAGCGAAATCAGCAACACGCTAAAATTCCGCCATTACACAAAATCAGGCTATAATCGGCAATGCATAAGATTTGTATTTTCAAACTTACAGACTTCCACCGAAACGCTGGGTAAGCGTAGCAGAAGAATCTAAAGACTGTAACCTCCCTGAAATTTGTGCCGGAAGCAAGTACATCACGCCTGAGTACAGATGCGAACAAGAAGAACGACTTCGAGCGGAAATGGAAGCAAAAATGCTCAAGGAACGATGTGCTTGTCAACAGCGTGAATTGGATGACTGGGCTGATGAATGGGGACCTTGTTACCCGCATCCGAAATCCGGACTACCCGGCTCCAACTATCGCTGCTGTAATAATTCACAGTAATTGATCGAAAGCTTAAATGAGTTCGCAGTCTAGCGCTAATGCTAAATAACAAAAATCCCAAATTTTTCGTTGATAATGGCTAATCTGCTTTGATGATAAATAATAAAAATCGACGACGATTATTACGTACCTTCCATGCGGGCAACCAAATTATTACGCATAGTACACGTCTTAATAAAAATTAAAAAATTATTTCTAAACGCGACTTTGAAATCCATAAAAAGCCAAATGAATTATATGCTTTAATTCTGTCCTTTTTTCTACGCTTCTATTGAGCTCAAGATAAAATGCTTGTTTAAAGGTCAGGATCAACTTGAACTTGTGTTTTTATTCGACATTATCATGATCATTTCATAGACCCCTTATGCCTCATACATAGTTTCTGTACTGCATAATCCTCTTTGTCAAATTCAAGATAACACAGCGTGAAAACCATTATGGGGATACGTCACGCTCATAGTGCTAAATGGTAACGATAATTGTCGACAGCGGCTCAACGAAACCTCCCCTTGGTCTCCAGAACATTAAAATTGAAGGTTTAATCAGTGATCTGCGTGGCTGTCGGTAAATGTTGACATTAGGAGATGACGGTGGAAATCAAATTTTGGTTTGCACTTCTAAATTGCCACTTAACAGCTCGAAAATATAATAAGCTAATAATTAAATGACGGTGCGGTTATAATCAGGTACAGACAGTTGTTAATCTTAAAATATCTATATCGATAATAGCTTAGATTAATTGACATGGGTCTCGTAAAATTGTAACGATTTTCAAGCCGATGTTCTAAAAACTCAAGGGACTTTGTATAGCCTATTCCCGCTTCTCAAACAATTGATACTCACATTGCAATAAATCAAAGTCGTCTGTTTTTTCCGGCGGAACCGGAAGTCCGAGATCAACCAATGCAGAATTCCTCCGTTCAAATGAACTCAAACTGGGAAGAGACCCCGATCCAACCGTGACCGTCGGTGTCAGAATAATGGCGTACTTGTCAGCTAAAGTTATAAGTCCTGCTGCAGTTGTTTTCTTGTTGGAAGTTAGCTTCTTGTTACCGATCGTCGATACTTCGACCTGAACTTGCTTCTTCAGGCAGGCTGGAAGTGTATTCCGGAATTCTCGGCGAAGATTATCGTTTTTTAAGCCGTAAATGATTGGGTTAACAGCCGAGTTGACGAACATCAAGTAGTGCGAGATGAAGAATAGGCTGCGAAACCAGTCGGTTACCTATTCCAAAAATATCACTAGATGATAGCGTTATTTTATGCCGTCAAATTAAAATTCCATTCCAAGCCTTACCTCAACCGCCCTAGCATCCGAATTTGACGTTTTCTGATTTCTGATGAAAATTGCAGCCGTAAATGGCGTCCAGCAAATTGCAAATACAATAAGGATAATGAACAACATTCGAATGATTCTTGATTTGGATTTTACTTGTGTTACGGGATGGTCTCGTTGACGCTTTTCTAGCGTGTCCAGCTGAAAAAGGGCATAAATTTAATCATTAATCAGAAGCATGCGAGCAATATCAGTGTCATTTTTGTACTTTTGGATTTTTGAAGCATAACCTCACCTTGATAACGATCGTAGTATAGCTCAGCGTCAAAATGCAAATCGGAATCCAGACCAAGAGCACGATCAGAACGAGCCAGTAATCCTTCAATTTCTGAATGTCCTCTTTGCACCAGACCTCATGGAAATCGAGCCATTGACGCTCCTGTTTCCGGTAGTTCAACTTTCATTAATATGTTTTTTGAAAAATTTAATTAGCTGATGCCGAGGTATGCATTTCACTCGTACCATAAACGACCTCCAGATATACAACGGAGATGATACGATAATAGAAATGATCCAAATGCAATAAATCATAATCCGAGCTCTTCTGGGACCCATCCGAGGATGAAACGGAAAAACTACGGCTTTCAAACGGTCATAGCTGATAGCAGTGAGACTCAGGACGCTCGTTAGCATTAGCGTTACTGGGATAGTAAAAATTTAGCAGGAAATTACCGATCTTAAATTGTAATCGAATTTATGAGCTTACTTAGCACCGAGCCTTCCAATTTGCAAACAATTCTTCCCAGCACAAAGCGTTGATAGAAGTCCGACACGAGTATGACCCATGGGAAGATCAATGAAATCAGGAGATCCGCGATTGACATGTTCAGGATGAAGAGGTTCACGGGGTTCTTGGTAAGCCGAGCCTAGAGCAAACGGTCAAAATGTTATCATTGTGGCGCTACCAACAAAAATTGAAATTACCTTAATGACAATTCGGATCACAGTTAAATTCCCCAAAATCGCAACGATAACGAGCGGTATGACAGCTAGTGTTTTAGTCGCGACTTCCCAAGGCTGACGCGTATTCCAGATATCGTTAATAAATGGTATCTCAGCGTAATTGAAATCGTCTTCGGGAAGCGGAGAAGATGGTCCAACTGTCGAAGAACCATTCAAACAACGATTACTATTACGTTCCAAGGTGGAATCTCGATGTTCATAAATCGGAATTAAATTGTTTGTGACAATATCAAGTTCGTAGCGAGTTGGTTTCAGAAGGCAGCATGACCGGACTTTCGGAAATGTATTAAGTGTAATTCCGCTCGTGGTCAAGTCAATTAAACTAGTTGAAATTGACTGATTGCTTAGTATGGAACCCAAAGTGGAGTTCTGGTATAAATAGCAGCAGAGATCCAAGTACTGTCGAGGGTCCATGTTGGATCAGAACTGCACAATACCGGAGATTCGACCAGCCCTGAGGATCTCGTTAACAGAAATAGCTAGGTCGATTATGCATGCGAATCATTCTGCGTTTATGCCAAGATTGAAATCATTACGGATTACACACGTTAATGGATTGACCCTGACTTAGCTTTAAGGAACATTTTTATCTTAAAAGCCTCAATTAGCTATCAAGGGCGCGTACACAATTTGTGCCATCGAAGTACGATCTACCGAAATATGCATGCACTTAAAGGTAATGGTCAAGTCGGACCAAATGCTTACTCCTGATCTCGGCTTATCAGTTTAACAATGAAATGAAAGGTAAACACTGGTACCTACGCGTCTGTTACTTGGCTTCTATCGCTATTTATAGATTTTGGACTTACCTACTTCTTTAACAATTTCATAAAATACGCCTTCCAGCAATTTTTAACATAGGAGTTTAGGCATACGAATTTTTTGTTTGGTTACCAAAAATTTAATTTATTTTCCTGGGCAAAACTAGTTTGAGATCTTAATTTGGTTAATTGGTAATTTGTGTTAGAGCAGCATCACAATTCACAATGTATGAAATTCCAGATAAGATTATACGGGAGTATGTGTAAGCCAAAGCCAGGCGGTAATCATTCGGCACGAGGTCAGGCTACGAACTGAAAAATGCTTGTAATATCATCGCTGCGAAACAGAAAATGTTTGTAAGTCGATGTCAGTTGATTCAGGTTCGTGTTTCGTAAATTCGTAACCCGTATTACGGGTTCCCACCAAAACTCGAACCTTAATACGGGCTTAAGAAATCATATTTTTAAATTGGTATCTACTTCGTGCGTGCACATTTCATTATTCCAGCAGGGATGGGTGCTGCTGTAATTATGTAAGCAATCGGTTTCGAAAAAAATAACTGCAAGTTCTGGTCAGAGTTAGAATTAATACTTTTTAATTTTTATATAGCCGACGCTATCGCTGCCTAGAAGAAGCCCCTGACCTGAGAAAATTCACGTCGGCTCACCGCTACTACCACCACGAATGCATACTTCAAATCTCAGGCCCAATTGACTCTGAAATGCTGACCATATCCCAGCATATTGCCAAAACAGGATCCTACAAAATTGTTTGCAATTGCTCTGCATGCTTGTCATATAAAGAAGAAATTCGTTCATCCCATTTTCCAACTACTGAGCCACTAATGAGATGTTTAGCTATTGTATTCAATATTCTGTGTACTCTGGGCTACGCGCTGAACACGTCTTCAGCCGTTCAGAATTCAGATGGCTCAAATTCTACGACATGGGTTTGGATTAAGGGTAAACAGAGTAGTGATATCTAATGTTAAATTATGTAAGCATAATGTAATATGTAACTTCGGTTAGGTGATTTTTCAGAATAAATCAAATGCAAGCCAGAAAGACAGAAAATCGAGCAGTTATCTATCAAACTGACTTAAAAATCGTAATTAATTCCATAACAAAGGAGAGTGGGCATGTAATTGCATTGCAATAATAACTAAATGATATTTATACTTAATGCTATAAAGTAAATGCCTGACTTTCATATCGGTGTAATAATATTTGAAGACCGTATTCAGTCAAAATGCCATAAAATTCTCTGTCCATCCGTTTTAAAAATTCGAGGTCCATTTCCGTCTAAAAAAATATTCGCCATGTAGATTCGCCATAGCGAACGTGTTAAGCAAGATTCGCACTTCGAAACTACGTGCGTGCACACCTTGGTAGAATGTCCTAGCCATTGCGCGTGATTTGCGGCTTATAATGCTTGACTATAGTGCTTCAACAATCCAAGAAATAAATTTCAACCACAATACCGTGCTTCGTGCACGCGTCGCGGTGGCAGTGGTACTTTAGCATTGGCATGAGTTTTTAAATGATGCTTTGATTTCTATGAAGCAGAGCAGCGAATCGTTCCTATTGTTGAAATAAAAAGTAGCAGAGAAGAGAAGTGCGCCATGGGTCACGCACAAGAGATCAGACTAATTTGACCCTTCTCTCCTTCATTGTCTCCACGAGCAATCTTCAAGTAAAATAAATGTCACTTTCGAACCTGCCCAACGTCAAGCATGGTAGTTTAATGGATTCAGACAATAGGACAAAATAATTTGGCATCGTTGGCAAAACCCATGTCATCGACTTACTTATGAGACGAACACCAATAATGTGTCTCATATTTGAGTTTCATTTCTCGCTTCGCTGCTTAATTAAAGCATTGGACAAGCCCTTTAGATCAAATGTATGGGCTTGGCATTTACAATTTAAGTTCAAACTTTAAAGAGATTAGCTGCAAGGGGCGACATGACGAAAAGGGCTCTGTCATGTCCTTTCTGGCGTGGTTTATGGCATATTTGCCTGCTCACTAGCTATTAGCTTGCGGCACCAAGGCACCAACCACGACTGATATAATGGACTTAATCACGTAGGAATAAATATATAATGCATGAATCTTGAGAGCACTCTGTGAGAGAAATCTTGCCACAAAAATGATAAACAATTGTGTGAACTCCTCTAAGTTTCATTTTACTTTCATTCATGGAGTAGAGCAGCAGAGATTAAATCATCATACCTGTTCTATTATCTCATCACGCTCAATTATTGTAAAAGAAAAACGTGTGAGTGTTTTAACAGAAGCAAAGAGCTCTACCGGCTTCGTGTGCGAGTACCGTTTCTTATTTTGGTGTCAGAACATTTGTTTTAAGATTTCTTGCTTGAAAATTAGGTGACGCTGGATCTATCGCTATTAGAATCCAAAAAAAGGTACGTTTAAAGCAAAAGGTTTGTTATTTACCGTGCATTAGTAATAGCAGTAGCTTTTTAGAATTTTAAAAATTATTCAAATGTAAGGAATTGAATCAGCGGCGGTGAATTGTACCAATAGGCATCAAACATACGAGAAATTTAAATATCTGGATTTATTTAAATTATATCCTTAAGTGCTCACTCAAGCTCACCCTTGCTCGTAATTCGGGGGAAATAGGATTCGTTTTACTAAAATTATTTCTATGCAAAAGCATTGTATCATCCACAGAAATATCAAACAATTGTATGAACTTCTGCATGGAAAACATTCCGTGTCCGTTGGGTTCTGGGTTAAAACTTCTTTTCAGCTTCGTAATTACCAAAGTAATCCTGAAACCTAAGCTGTGGCTTATTTGCAGGGAGTAGGTTTTTTGTCGTTAGGCTGCTGCAATAATAGTATGATCAAAGATTTCCTCTAACATGTCCATATTTTGGCAATGAACGACGATGATAGTCGGCTACTGGTAATTAGCGCGTCTGCATTGATTTAGCAGTGGGTGTTTTCTTTGCCCATTCCGCCAGGAATAAATCAAAATATCATTAATCATAAACACTTAAGTAACCGCTTTCGCTTCAAATTACGATTCAATGCTTTAGTGGGCAATACTGTACGTAAAACTGGAAATGGAAATTATGTGAGTCAAAAGTTCACATAATAATGAGTTTACCAAGGAAAAGTTTTATTTACATGTCAGTCATTGAACTCAAAACATTAGAGATGCACCTTATTTGATGCGAGGAAGATTTTTCCTCGTTTCTTGAAATTGCGTTCCTTACAAAATGCAAAAGTCAATTTATTAGTAGGCAAAAAGGGCGTAAATGTGAGTTTAGAGCTTTTTTTTCTTAGTCATCTCATGGGTACAGCTGACCAGCTCAGTAAATTTTTAATACTTAATTTTATGCCTGTCACAGGTCAGAATTCAAAACAAGCATTTTTGCTTCTTTTTTTTACGATGAGCCGATGTGAACAGACGACGCTGAAGCTTCCTGTCGATCAAAATGATAAGAAAATAAACAGAAGTGAAACGACTTAACATTTCGCTCGTGCTTAGAAAATATAATGTTCAACAGAATTGACATAACACGAAAGCTATGACCTGTCTTTGCGGAAGAACAATATTCGAGCTTAATTTTATTGTCACATTGTGCTGCATTCCATTCGGCTGTCAAGCCTTACCTTCTTACATCTGTATAGATACAATCGGAGTTTTACAGTTCAGACTTTGTATTGTCGATTGTAACTTTTAATAACAGTTCCATATTGCTTCAACTAGAATAGGAAATAGGTTTACGGCAAAGCGATGACTTGTACTTTTTTTTTGTTTAATGAATGGGGAATTATTATAAAACTGCATACGGGTGAAGTAACAATTACATTTTAAACAGAGGCTCTGATGCAAGAGTTCTCTGCACCGTGTCATGTTTAAGTGCAGGTTGGACCTCAGGCAAATTAAATAGTAGTCAGATATCATTCGCACGATTATTTTAAAGAGCTATGATCTACGTTTTTTGGTGCAATTCCCACCAGAAAATGTAGCTTTATCTTGCATTTTAAGGTATTATTACATTTTCAATAATACTGCACTTTGCAGCAGAAGCAGAAAACGAGTTACAGCTTACTTCATTCATGTCCTGTCACTAGTCGTCGTGTTCTGTCAAATACCACTTGTCTTCTCTGCAGACGTGCAAAATTATACATAATTTTGGAACACTTGATAGTAATTTAAATCTAAGCTGTTGCAGAAGCCAGGTATATTGCGCAATTTGTAGAACCGATTAACTTTTAACTAGGACAGAAATTTTGGCCCAAAAAGTTATCAAAATTAAGTGAACATTACTTGAATTAACATCCAACAAACGTCAAGCCGCTGGACATTCTTTCGGCTGACATGATAAGAATTTGTGTTTGCTAAAGTGTTATTACCTCGCATGTTGGAAAAAACAATATTTAAGCCAACGGCATCTGTCATTCATATGTCTTACGCATTATCCTGTGCTAGTTGATCCAATATCTTAAAAAATATAGACCATGGTATACGACAAAGGAAAGCCGTAAAGCACGCTTATCTTACGCAATGTAGGCAGAAAATGCCAACATTTTCATTCATCTTTCATCTTTGAATTTGAACACAAGGGATGAGCCTAATGAAGGGGCGATTAATCACCATCACCTGTCAATTCAAGCCGTTTCGTGCAAAATCATAACTATCGATACTTACCTCGCTGCATAATTATAACAATTATTTGCAATACCTTCTTCCATATGTTACATTCTTATTAGACTCAAACCTAAGACAATGTTTCATAAAGCCACCCTAATATTTTATTTATGTTTTATACAATATCGTATTATTCGTACTTACGTTACAAATATTTTTAAACAAAGTAAGCATACTTCCGCATCGATTAACGATTAACATCCGCATAAGGTTGCACCCACTACAAAAATTATATTAAAATGCAGAATAAAGTATATGCTTTTGTTGCTGCTTTAAAGGTGCAAAGTTTCCAATTTTACGGAAAGAAGATTTATTACGAGATATATGCATAGCCTGCTCGAGCTTCAAAATTTGCTGCAGTGCACTGCAAAGCAAGCAGCAGTAATATTTAGAGAAATGATTGCTTTGAGTCGAATGTCCGCTTTCACACGACAATAAATTAAACAATTGAATAACATTAAATAAGTCACATTCAGGTTGCAGCTTTAATTAAGTTCCGAGTATTTTTCAAAGTATTAATTGTAAATATCTTAATGTAATTTATGTAGAAATATGAAATTCACGCTGTATTTTCAAGCCAAAGTATTTCATATTGTTAGACAATGCACCAAACTGGGGACTTACGCTGATTTAGTTAAATATGAAACATAATTTCCTTAATCTGACCCAAAGCCAGCCATGCTACTTCTCATGACTAATTCATTCATGATTTAATTGCAGATAAATCCTTAGCCGCGATGAAACTAAGGAGTTTCATTGTCAATATCGTCTTCAGCTGCATCTTTGCAGAAACATTTTGCGATTTCTGCATTCTCACGCCACGATGAAGGTACAACAGAGGGACTCACGACCTCGTCAATCTCAACAACAACTCAGCATCAGCAATTCGCATCTTCGTCATCTGTACCAGGTGAATCCTTCATTTCATCCACGCAAGATTTCGGAGATAGCAGTAGCTTTACACCGTCACAATATGCAGGAGTGGTAACAGAAAATGATGACGCTAAGACTACAATTGCTGCCTCTGAAATTCCTTTCTCAGCCCGTCAACTGGAATTGGGGGCATCCAGCATCGTAAAAATGCTTGATGAGAATATTGCAGAGAAAGTACAAGAAAGATCTCCGGTAACAGCTCCACGTCTTATTAAATTCGTTGATGATGAGGTCAGCCCTACTTCAACTTCTTCTGCGGAAAGCAAGAAATTCCCTAGATCCTACTACGGAGAATTCGGCTCTCACTCTCAGCCATTTCCGCATACGTCGATTCACAGCCGAGAACAATCTGTGCTTGGAAATCAGAATGCACTTCAACAACAACAACATCCAATCGTTCAGCCTCAACATCAACCACAAATCCTTCAGCAACAACATCAAATTGTTGAACAGCAACATCACTACCCTATTCAAATGCCAGAAGCTCATTTTAATTACAACCATGGCACTGTAGTGCAAGGTCAAGGACACTCAACCGTCCCGTATTTACCCGATGTCATGAACGAAATATCAAACCATTATCCAGTTCACAACACGAACGAAATACCAAACCAGTATCCTGTTCACAAGGAGGTCTCACAGTATCAGCATCAACATACACAAGAAAACCATTACCCCAGGCCACCAATTGTGCTGAGCAAAGGGAAACATATCCGTGCTCAGGTTGGACTTGAAACTCCGCCAATTGTCTACCAGCCCGGACACAACACGTAAATTAAACGATAAATTAAAAGCTGCTCTTGCATCTTGTCGGTAAAATTTATTTTACATTATAACTTTCGCATTTCAGTGCTACAGCTCATGCATCCCATGGTAAGGACAATAGCCCATACTTTGGACCAGCATTCAGCAAGGCTTTAAAGTTTTGGATCCCTTCAGCCATTTTTCTCACTGGAGTCTCTGCTTTGTTTCCACACCGTGTGAAGGTCCATACCACAGAACAGTAAGTACTGCACCAGCCGAAAAATGGTAGTTTTAAATTTTGCTGACAAAGTAATTAGCTTAAACCAATTGAGATTAACCATCGATTATGAATAACACTATGTCACCCTTTAATTCACAGAGACGAAATAAACAGTCGTCCTAAACGCTCCACTCGGTACAATAACGGACAGTCCGATTACGAAAGCATACCGGCAGTACTATTGCGCCGAGAGCATCGGAGCGATAATCCCAGCGATGGTGACGAAATCCATGATTACGAAGATTTAACCGACCCGTATTACCAACATGCTGAACCACAACGGCTTCGGTACCCTGAGTCCCTCCCCCTTCCCAAAGAGGAAATCGAATCATTCAGAAAATCAGTTCCACTCGCGGAAATTGAAAACTACCAATCCAATATTCCAAAGCTTGTGGAGAATCTGCATTCACTTGGATCATTTCCAACGTTCAAGCCAATGCCAGAATCCGGGAATAAAGGGAGCACAAATCCTTACATCACTTTTGATTTTCTACAAACATCCGAAGCACCAACGACCGCAGGAAGTATCACAGCAAAGTCTACGAAAGAGCCATTTGTACAGAAAACTTCTCCGAAGCCACCTGCTTTGCCCAAAATTGCTGGAACTCCCAAGCCAACTGCAGCGGGTACGAAACAGAAAACGGAAGGAAGAAAAGTTTTCGTAGTGGTGCGTTCTAACGCTGTGCCGCCAGTACCTGCGACAACTAGCGCAACATTTGCAGAAGTGCAAACAACTGTCAACAGTCCTACAACCTCCACAACGAATGCATCACTAGCCGTCGATGCCACCGATAGTACTCCAACCGCGAATAATGCAACTGCCGAACCTTCACCGAAAACAGGAAAATTTATCTCATCTCAAAATGATCCAGTGGTCACAGAAAGTCAGAAAAATTCTGTCTCTGTGAAAGCACCGACAAAAGATGTACAAAATCAGAAAAACAAATACGATTTGTCTCCAGACGGCCCAGTAATTGGCTTACTGAGTTCAGTTGTTGAGCACAATGAAGAGAGCTTGTCTTGTCAAAAACGAGCCCTGTGCGAATTAGCTATCCGAGGAACTGACCCTAAAGCGACTCGATTTGAAACATTCATGTGGACGCTGGCTACACTGTAAGATCAACAATTTCCTCAGGGCTTTTATTAAAAAAGATCAAACTAATTAAATTATTTCCCTGTTACAGAGTTCCTGACGCATTTACGTTCCTCTACGACTTGGAAGATGTATTCAAAGCTATTCGAGAGAAGAAATGCCCAGAAACTTTTCCGTGTCTAAAACCGAATCTGGATATACAAGAGTAGATCTTGAATCTCATGTTTTGTTAGTTTTATTTTGTGTAACTAGTTCTTAAATACTTTACGTATGTTTTAGCGCGTTTGTAGAGTATCAAAGAATCATTCGAGTCTATTACCAGTATTAGTTATTAAATAAAATTGTACCTAATTCTATATAATCCGCAAATTACAAAAGTTTTAAAATCTCGTGGTCCTGAATAGTGCATATAAATGTAATCGAGTGTTTGCTTGGGCGAATTCTAATATTTGATTCCCAAACACCCAAATTTAAAGCTGTACAGAAATTTATATTTTTGCACGTAGTTTAAGAATTTGTATTTAACTAAGCCAGTATTATTCATTTAGAAGAGCTATTATACGTATTTTGTTATTTTCTTAGTCACTTTTTCAGATTTTTAAAATAGTTGACTCTATGTTCGAAGTGATAAACAAATAAAAACAAAATCAAATTTTAAAAGGTAGAAAGTTAATTTTAAATGAATTATTTTTGAGCATTTTCGCAACAGTATGGCATACCAACTGAATGAATTTTAAAGCTAAAGGATTTGTTAGCAATGAGTAAATGCAATATTTGAGCGAGTATGAGGCTATGATTCGAAATCATACAGTTTACATTTAGTGTCGGTTAGCTGTGATTTTTAAATTTAAATGTAGAATCGCCGTCTACTTGATTTTGCACATCTCTGAGCGCACATTTAACTAAAACAAAGTCGCTCATTCTCGCCCTCTCGACTATTACTAAAAGCTTATTCCCTTCAATTTAATTTTCATTCCGAGCTGGAATACAACTCGCTGATATTTCAGTAAATTTAACTACCATGATCAAGTATTTGATAAAAGCAAAGTGAAAATCTGAGGTTCAAGCCAACTTTAACTAGCCTTACCGGCCAAACCCTGAAAAACAAAAAAAAAGTGTTAAACCGATGAAGGTTAACCCTAAACCTTGACCAAAATTATTACCTTGCAAGATCTCATTCTTAAAAAGTGTCTGAAACATAAAACCTTGAACCTGAATTCACAAATGAAATCGACATTCAAGAAAGTAAGTGATTGTCAACATAAAAAAATGTCGTTTTCTGATCTTGTTTAATTAAACATTTCAACTACCTGTGAAAAAAGTTGAATCAGGGTTCACTCGCAATTTTTCTTACACAATAATCAGGACAGAGTGATAACTAGAAGTAGGTGACTGCAATACATACTTTAGCGAGACCAGTCCAACTCAATAACAACGTGTTATTGGATTGTAGTCTGTATTCTGTACTGTATTGTATTCCAATGCTGGGCCTAAAGTCAAGATCAAGAGATCAGCATGAAACACAGGAATGATCATTGAAAATGCATCTCTCGTCCGGCGTCTTCTTTCGCCTTCAAGACTGACTTGTTAGACCAGACCAAGTTTCACAACTTATCAGTTTTCCCAATTGTTGGACGATTCACACACTAAACAACTAGGAATACTGAGACCGGGTTTAACCCCTCCCTCTAACGCAATGAAGCCCTTCGTGATCACGCCCTGACAATATAATGCTTCCGTAGCTTATCATTTATGATATTAGTATAGTTAAACTATAGTCAGTGTTTTAGCACATGGGTCTCAAAGCCAAATAAATTTTGGGCATTCTTTGTATCTTTTCCACAATAAAGTAGTTGTTTGCTCCGCTGACACAGAAAGGAAGCCAGTTTTCTCGTGGTACACCTTCTTCTTTCCATCCGGTCACCCAAAACCACCAACCTGTAATCTCTTGGCCAGAGTCCCTTGCAGCCACATAGCAATTACTAATTTTCAGTAGGTAATCAGGGATTCCGACTCATCGCAACTTCAGTTTCCTTTCAAGCATCAGTGGTGATTGAGCCAATCAGTTCGATTCGCGACCTCCGGCCACTGTCTCAGTAAGGTTTCGGTGACAGTTGACAAAGCACCTTGGAAGGTGCTAGTGCAGGGGTGACGGTTGGACTTTGCGGTTTTGTTTCATTAGCGTAGAGCAAAAGTGTTTCATGCTTCTATAAATCTGTAATTGGATTTTAGCTTCAAATAACTGGTAAGCCTTTTTATTCTGCTTTAAGACGATAACCATTGACTAATAACGTTGAGAGTTTAAAATTTAAATTTTTCCGTAGATCAAAGATGCGTCGAAGCTTTTGTTCAGCACTTGCCGTGCTGCTCATAGCCATCACACTTTCAAATGCCCTTTCCATCAAGCCCAAATTCCCTGCAGAGCCAGTTAAAGCCAATAACCCGATAATGAAATCAATCGATCAAATAGTAAAAGCTTTTAACGAGCCTGATATCCAACCGAGAGTCTTAGTAGAACCCGTTAGTAGTCGTGGAATTGTTAGCGATTCTGCTCGACGAAGGCTAGATACAGATCATTCCAAAATTCCGAAAGCCAAGGCACAAGTCCCTGACCCCGTTCAAGTTTCTACTGGGCCAATTAGAATCAATACGGCAGGCGGAAAGCGAAGCAGAAGTCTTGGTGAAGAAGATGGCGTCCGGACAATTGAAGGAGTTCGAACTCCTGACACAGAAGAAGATAAAGTTCAGACTTGGCGAAATGCTCGTGTCATCAAAGGTTTCCTCGTTCCCAAAGATCGTGAGGCTAATCCGCATAAAAAGAGACAAATTTATGTTCAGGATGCTACGCAGTTTCTGGCTGCTCAGGGTTTAATTCCACAGCAAACCTCAATGGACGGGTCAAATTATCAGACTGCCACAAATCAACAAATGTACTACACCGCACAACCTCAACAAACGCAATACCTTCAGCAACAAGATGGGTCAATTTACGGTACAGTTGCTCCCGTTCAAATCCAAACTGTTACTGCTGTTCCGTTTACGCAACAACAGCAAGGTCAAGGTCAGATGTACGTCTTGCAGGCTGATGGGACGTCATATGCTCCATATAACCCAGTTTCATTCAGTCCCAGCCCCAAGTCCCAATTTATTTCCAGAACAGGAGAAGTAATTCAAACAGCCACCGAGCAAACCGCACAAGCTTCCGTCAATGTTCCAGCTCAAGTTCCGAAGCCCCAAGTTTCCATTATTAGTAAGGCTTCCCCTCATCATCTTCAAGTTCAGCAGCAGCAGCCTTCCCGAAATGAACAAAATACAGAACAAAAGCAGGACAAGCTATCTCAACAACAGATTCAATTTCAGCAAGCTCAGCAGGTTCTGCAACAGGTTCAGAAACAAGTGGAGCAGCAGCAAGCCATTGAATTGCGTCAACTTCAAGAGCTTCAAGCCCAGCAACAGGCAGAACAGCAATTTCAACAACTCCAACAACTGCAGCAAGCATCCCAACTTCAGCAGCAACAACAGCAACAACAAGCTGCTCAAGCTCAGCAACAACAAGCAGCTCAAATCCAACAACAACAAACTGCTCAAATTCACCAGCAGCAAGCAGCTCAAGTTGCGGCACAAATTTCTCTAAATCAGCAGCAACAAACTATTCTGATTCCACAAGGCGGCTCTACTTTAATTCAAGCTCCAGTTCAACATGATCAACAGCAGCAGCAACAACAGCACGTTGCACAGATCTTCCAGGTTCAGCAACCCCAACAAACCCAAATTCAAACCATGTTTCAAGCTGGTAATGGACAGACCTACATTTTGAATCATAGCCCCGCCCCTGAGGTATTCGAAGATCGATCCTCTCCAGTGACCCAAAGCCCTAGCCAATTCATTATCAAGCCCCAAACTTACATCACCGGCCCCGGTGGTCAGGCTTTTACCGTTCCAGTACCTATTCCTTCTGAACAAGATAACTCCCGAGAAAATATCGAGCATCACCCACAACGACGCCCGCAACAACATTCTGGAGAAGAGCCTGACAGCGGTGAAAGGCGCCACCCTCCACAGCGACGACGAGACCACCGTGAGCGTGATCATGATGATTCCCATAGGCGACCCACCCAAACCTTCATGAACAGAATCATGGATGCTTTCACCGTGAAAGGAAATGCGATGGAACGAGTTGAAACCAACATTGCTCTGCCAGTTCTGGCCAGTACCGGCGTCTTCTTTGGACTCGGAGCTTTAGCCGCTGGTTGGTTTCTTTCCAGTGCCAACCGAGAAGTCGGAATCTTGAGACGAACTGGGAAACCAGTTGCTCCTGGAATGCCCAACGTTAAACGGATTCGCCGAAGTACCCCTGGCTCCGAAGTTGATCAAGCTACATTCTTCCAAAGCATAATTCAGCAAGCAATCGAGAAGCAGCAAAAGGAATACGAAGAAGTTGACCCTGAAGCTGCTGACCCTAAGCCTTCGCCTGCTGCTCCCCTCCGCAACAAGTCCCCGAAGAAAGGAATCCATCGCGTAAAGCCCGCTCACAGTCGAAACGACTATCAAGACGACCACTACGACTCTCAAATCGACAAGGTGTCGCATAAGCCTCTTCGAAAGTCTGGTTTTTGGTTGGGTTCAAGGCAAGCTCTTAATTTTGCTAAAGTTGCTATTCCGGCCATCATTCTGGGTGGTGCTGTTCTTGCTATTGGGGCACTAATTTTCGGTTGGTACATTAGTGGTAGCAACCGTGAAATCGCTTTTCTTGAGCCTTCCGCCTATTCCCGGCGGAAGCGTGACCTGACGACCACGGCTCTCAGTGACGGTTGGCTACAGCGCCTGCTCAACTCCATTCACGAGAATCCTTACGAAAACGGAGCTTCTCAATCAATTACTAACACTAAGGATAGCATCTTTGATCCTGACACAAGTAAACACAGCCTCGATTATCATGCTAACTTGTCAGATGCGGTTGTGGCCGTCTCACTGGCCGTCGTGGCGTTCTTCTCGTTGATGGGCATTGTTCTTGCTTGGTTCTTTTCAGAAAATGAAAAATCAAACCTAGGAATAACTGGACCCTATGGCTTTGGTGGCTGGCCTGGCAATAATTATCGTAGTAGTAGGACACGCCGCTCCGCTAGCTCAAATGACCTAACATCCGGCCCTCACCTCTCACATAACCCAAGCTTCTTGGAGAGCATTCTTACTAACCTAGAAGTCAGTCAGAATAGTATTTTACGCAAATTACAAGATACGGGCTACGCCAAGTGGCAGGAAACGCCGTGTGCAAAGCGAATATTTTGTGATGTCATGTCAGCTCAGAGTGACGACACGGTGCGGGCCATGGAGAAACGAATGTCCACATTCATTTCAATGTAAGTATGAGCCACTTTCTTTCTGTAGTTCAAGTTCATTAACATAGCCGCGTACACGCTAACCACCAATGCTTCAAACAATCTAACAATAATGACTACGGACAATGGCCCATTACCGCATTACCAGTTTTTGAGGTTTCTCCTCAGACTTTATTTACACTGCTAAATATCTTTCGAGCGTGTGATTTGAGACAAACAAAGAAGCAAATTAGTTTATAAATGGGATTTCAGTAGGAGCATATGTAATTATTTTTTAACAGAGAAGAAAGCGGATTTTCAACAAAATGCTGACTTGAAGAAAGCTATAAATTGTGTAGAAGTATTATAGTCTTTCCAATGATAAATTCAAATGAAAATGCACTGACCACTGAATACTTATCCTTGCGTGAAAACAGTGCCTTAACAAGACCACTGAATTTGCCTTTAATTGCGCCTAATTGAATTAATCGTTGGGTTAAATTGCTACCTTCTGTTTTTCATTTACCTACAAAAATTGCATTTCACTTTCTATTTAACTGTGTCGTTTACGTACACGAAAATCTAATTAGACGCAATTTTGGAAAGTTCTGGCTTCTGGTCGACGTATTAGAAAAAGGGCTTTAATTTTCTGAAATGTTGTAAGACGGATGGGAATTAGAAACAAAAAATTTAAAATCTGTGTTTTTATATGGAATTATTTCAAGCTTAGAGAATGCTACTAATGACTACTGAAATTTTAAAACAGTAATTTGAACATGTTTTTACACAAATAGCTAATAAGTCAGGTCGTATAATTTAATGCATAATATTTCGAATTCAGGGGGGGGGGGGCATGTATAGCAATTTTAAAAATTGAAACATCAGAATTAGATCGTAAAATATGTATTATGTACAAGATACCATTGTGTAAATTCAAATTAATATTCAAACTAGACAACACATCATTGTAGAACACGGAAAGTAGTCCAATAAGAAGGGAGTCATAGTTCAGATTCAGATTCTTATGTGAGTAATTGACTAACGCACTCCAAGATCATGATCACTTGCACCCATGGCCTAGTTATACAAATTAACTCGAACATCGAACTAAATCGCAACCCAAATTTACTAATTCAGATTCAGACTCATCCCTGCGTGTAACCATTACAAAACGAGTTTTAACCCTTTCACATATAAAACCAATCGACTTGGAATTTTAGGAAGGGCTTCATTGTAGTGAGTTGAAAAGTTATGAAAAGTGAGACAAATTCTGTACTCCTTATGAATGACTTGGCAGACCTCGTGACATAATAACAAAAACTGGTCTTAAAAGTTAAATACTGGCTTGTACAACACGTACCCTGTGATTAACAATGAAAGTGGTAGGCAGCTTCATGGCACTGGTCCAAGTAAGCTCTTCCGGTCCGGTTGTAAATCTCGCCCCTTACGTACCAGTTACCAGTGTCTACAACAGCTTATCTAGGATTTTAAGAAATATTAACGAATATGGAAAGCTATGAAATACGTTTTGTTTATACAAAGGAAACTTAAAGCTACTAAAGCACATTTAAATTAATTTTAAACTAAATACTAACAATTAGCTCGCAGATCATCGGAATTAGCCATGGTTTAATTAAATATGCAAGTCAGGAGTCAGATAAAATTATGCTTCTGTCGGCGACTACCGCTTAGGCAGGTGGGAAATGGGAAATCGAATAGGACCCCTACCTCCTTGGAAGGTGTACTCATTGATCTCAATGTGCTAGTTTGAATGAAACACATTGACCTCGTTTAGATCTTGTTGGATCAGTTTTTGTAGCGAGTAGCGACTACGAAGATTTGGTTTTCACTTTATTCCAGTTAGCTTCTCGTAAAAATTTCATGTTTCTCTCTTTTCTTGGGTTTAACACGCAATGTAATATTATGCGATATCGGTAATGTGCCGTTTATCAGGTTTTCCGAAATGCCTTAAAATGAGCCGCTTTAATATGCTGCCTTTAAATACCAAGCCACTTTTCGTAAAAATATGCCGACAGCTGACAATTAAAATTCAATTGAATGTGTTATTTTGCAGGTTGCCCGACCCTCTGTCAAGCTCTCTGTCCCGCTCCTTGGGTGAAGTCATAATGTCCATTCAGAGGCAAGACTGTTCCTCGTACACATGCGGAGGTCACTGGGTAGACTCCAGCATCATTGACCAGCCTTCACCTCCAACCAATCAAAATCAACCACGATAAAACTAAATTAAAGAACTTCCGCCAGAAAATCCGGAATTGTCAAGAAAATATTTCTAAATTTGAATATTCTTCGAATTTCTTCTGTTTCTGCTTGGTGCTCATGGTTAGATAAAAGCGGAAGTAGCAGATAGTTGTGTTGATAATAATTAACTAATTATGACTGAACTGAAACTAGAATAGTGTGAAATGGTACCTAATTACAAAGTATGTTTACAGGATGAGTTTAAATATATTATTTACTCGTGCCCTATCGGTGGCTAAAATTGCTCATAATTGTGTAGTGAAGTGAATTATGTGTCATTTTCTTAATGTTGTAATTGCTAATATATCTACCTCTAAGGAATAATTTTAGTGTGTTTCTACGTTCTTTGGGTGTGTTGTGATTAGTTGTTTAAGATTCTCTGCAATTTCAAATGTCGTTTTAGTTAAGTTTGGAATAAGGCTACATAGCTATTGTGTGCAAATTTTAAAGTATGAATGAGGTGTATGTTCGTCATGTTTGGTCAATTTTGTGTTTTGCCAGTTATGCCTGTATTTATATTTAAGTATTTATTTGCTTACGAAAAAGTGTCAATGAGAAGAACAAGGGAAAAATAAAAATGTTGTACGTCGATTTTAATGTATTATGTATTTTTTATTTAAAAGTACATACTATACTGGAGAAAGACAATCTGCGTATTTTCCAGCTCATGTCATGTACATGTAATATGTTAAAACCTACATCTCTAGTTCACGGATGGGAAAATGGGAACTTGGCAGAAAAATACGAAGATCTTTACGCATAAATCCCCATTGACTCACCACAAATTCATAAACAGAATTCCTGAAACCTGTTTTTGACAGCCACCAGTCTTTCGACGCTTCATTAGTGTGTCAGTAGACTAGTGATTCCCGTAAATGAGGTTACAGGTTACCGTGAACCTGGCATTCAAATAAATTCACCATCTTCTGCCTGCACACCTTTTCTTATTTAAAAAGTTGAAAGGTCCTCAATATTGATAATCAATTTAAAATTCATTCATAAACAATATTAAGCAACATCCTCATACTCATCTTCAGTTAACCTTTATACGTAATATGACCCATGACCCAATCAGGTGAAAAATACAAAAAATAAGTAATAAATACTTAAATAACTATAAAGAAAGTTAAATGAAGAATTTTAGCTCCATATGGTGATTGGTGATAGTCTTATTAGCCTACTAAGATTAGTATTTTCACTTTGGGTATTAAATGTACCAAATCGAATCATGTAAAAATTTAATTCAATCAGCTTTAAATGCCTATTCTAGCAGCGAAGTATTTGTTATATTATTACCTCATTTCGAAATAGCCCAAGTCGTTATCTAATTTAAAAAATTAAAACTCTTCATAAGGTAAACCGTTCCTGTGATTATAATCTGAAAAAAAATTCTATTAGCAGGCAAAAAAATTAGCCATCAGTGAATTTCATTTGAATTTCTTCTTATAGCTCCAGTTTTTCTGGCAACACTTTGCGATAAAGTTAGGCTCGTTTTCAACCAAATCATAAGCTAACAGTTAGATTATTAAGGTCCTTTCGGCAGCTAAATTTACAGGTTGAAATTCAACAATTTCAAATTATTATTACAAAATTCATATAAAATAGCAAAAAAAAAAACGTAAAAATTAGTAAAGATTTCTCTTTCTCTTTTTTTCGCGGTACCCTGTCTGCACCGTGAAAGTAGAGAATAGAGAAGTGGATAAGGAGAAAAATGCTTTGCTCACATGGATAATTCAACTTTCCCGCGTTTTGTGGTATCCCCCAAGCGGAAAACTTCGAACTCAACCTCGCCGTCGTTCGTGGCTGTTGTGCTGTCTCCGTCTGCTCAGGTTTTGCCGGTTTCTCATTTTTGGAGTTATAACTTAACTGCGGTTAAAATTATAATCCATTGTTCTGAAACCATTGGTTGGACTTAGAAAATGGGGAAGAAGCACGGTGATCATGACCGAAGAGGCTCCGAGCCTGATTTCGGGGATCCAGAAGGATTTGTCGACGATATTCCGGATGAAGGTAAGCCATTCACCATTCCGCCATTATTGCTATTAAATTAAGTACAACATATTTGCGCCGCGCACCGGCATACTGTTGTTGACTATTGCAAAATGTAGTTATAGAATGTTGACATGCTGATTCTACAATGTTGTATGTTGTATGTAGGTATTTAATGAATTCATCTCCTTTAAAATTAATCACATATTACATATTATAACATAAAATTAATGTAAAATCTATTTTCTGCAGAACTCTGCGGGGATATCTTGCGTCTCAAGCCAAAGGAGTCGGACGGAGTTGAGAACGTCATTGTTGTTGATGGACTGCCGGAAGTTGGTGAAGATCGATTGGACAAGCTCAAGGGTGTTATCAGGAAGCTGTTCGCTAAATTCGGGACAGTGGTCTCGGATGAATTCCCTCTGAACGAGGAAGGAATCTCAAAGGGGTAAACAATTCACCTGATTAGAAAGAATTATTGACCAGTTGACGCTGGTTTACTGTCGGATTTATGTATCATATATATTTTTATAAGACTTATGACTGGATTATCTACAGAAAAGTATTTTATGTGTTTAAATGATGACAAAACTCTAAGATGGATTTCATAATGAACCAACATCTGGCTTAATCTTTACTGATGAACTCGAAAATACGAAATCCCCTACAGGCTATGAGAAAGCCAAGTTGTACAAATTGCTGTGTTCGGTATTAACTTACTTTTCCTTTGTCTGTTTCAGGTATGCCTTCGTTGAGTACAGTAGTCCAAATTTTGCACTCGAGGCAGTAAAAACGGCTGATGGTTACAAGTTTGACAAATCACACACTTTCGTTGTAAATCTTTTCACGGATTTTGACAAGTAAGTTAATGTACTTAAGTACAGCAGTACTTTAAATGATTTATAATTTCTATGATGACGAAAACTTGGATGGATTTAATAATGAACCCAACATCTGGCTTAATCTTTACTGAGAAATTTGATTTGTATAACCGCATTTAATAAGTATTCGTCACTCGCATAATGTTCTAATTTGTCTTTTAATTTTTCATTCATGTATAATCAGGTACCAGGCTATCCCTGAAGATTGGCACACACCCGAACCTCAGGAATACAAAAACCCCGGAAACATTTGGTATTACCTTGAAGAACCTAACGCCTATGATCAATACTGCATTGTAAAGCTCGGCGCAGCCCGTGGACCCACTGGTCCTGCGGTACAGGCAAATGACCTCCAAGTTTATTTGAACTCCGTTCCGGAACCTACGCAGCTCCTCGACAGAGCTGGAGGAACGGACACAATCGCCAAATGGTCCCCTCTGGGAACATATTTAGCAACCTTCCATTCTCGAGGTGTGGCTGTCTGGGGTGGTGAAAAGTTTGAGAAAATTAACAGATTCGCTCATCCAAATGCCGAATTTATTGATTTCAGCCCTTGTGAAAGGTAGGTCAAATATGGATACCTGGCCATCCATTCATAAAAGCTGAATTGTGCTCTAATCAGTTGTTGCTTGACATGACTTCCAGATATTTGGTCACTTTTGCTCCGAAAGCTGAGCGCCACTACGACTCTCCCGAGGTTCTAATTGTTTGGGAGATTCGGACAGGTGCTAAGAAGCGTTCCTTTTCCGATCTCCAAAAAACTCCCTGGCCAATTCTCAAGTGGTCACATGATGACAAGTATTTTGCGAAAATGGGACCTGAAGCACTTTCAGTGTACGAGACGCCGGTAAGTTGCACGCTTCAATGTATTGGCATCTCCGGATTTCATTTGAATAACTCCATTACCTAAATCATGCCGCTTTTTTATCTAAAATCAGAAAGTAAGTTTTAGAGGATAAAGGCATAAGCCTTTTCAACTAAATTTCTATTTCTAATATGGTGTATGATGTTTTCAGAGCTTCCGCCTTCTGGATAACAAGAGCATCAAAATTACAGACTTGCGGGACTTCAGCTGGTCACCGGCTGATAACATTATTGCCTACTGGGTTTCTGAAAACAAGGACGTGCCAGCTCGTGTCGTGCTACTTGAAATACCAAGGTATGAAAACAAAAGTATGCTTTTTTCGAACAATCTGCCGATTATAGTGTTCCACTTTTAATATAAATATTATCTGCAGTCGAAACGAAATTCGTGCCAAGAACCTGTTCAATGTTGCTGACTGTCGAATGCATTGGCAGAAGGCTGGTGAGTACCTCTGTGTCAAGGTGGATCGTTATTCTAAAGTGAAGAAGGAAAAATATGAATCCAAATACAGTGTAAGTTGCAGAAGAACTTCTGTTTGGTCTTAGGAATGAATTAAATTTTGATTTTTGCTATTTCTTTTCCTTTAGGGTCTCTTCTACAATTTTGAGATCTTTCATATGAAGGAGAAAAACGTTCCCGTCGACTCTGTATGTGAGTTCAAGGAACCTATCAGTGCATTTGCTTGGGAGCCGGTTGGCTCGAAGTTTGCAATCATTCACGGCGAACAAAACAACATCTCTGTAAGCTTCTACGGCTTACGCAAAGGAGATGCACCAGTTTTACTCAGTAAGTTCCTTTATAATTTGGGCTTTATCTGTACTTAATGTTTATTTAAGTACTCAAAAAGCGTTCGGAAGTGAAGGAACGTGATATATTTGTTGTTCATCTTGAATAATTTTCCCTTTTTATTTACTTTACAGAAAAGATTGAGAAGAAGCGTTTCAATACCTTGTTCTGGGCTCCACAAGGGCAGTTCATTGTTCTTGCACTGCTGAAAACGGCAGAGGGCCCGCTTGAGTTCATTGACACTTCTGACTTTTCGATCATGAATACCCTCATGCCCGAGCTCACAACTGACATTGAATGGGATCCTACTGGCCGCTACGTCGTTGCTGCTGTTTCTGCATGGACCGGGAAAGTTGTAAGTTATTTCGAAAAGATGTCATCTTCCCTGGTGAAAAATTAATGGAGTATTGTAATTAATGTGGCGTATCACTTTCACTCAACAGTCAGACACGGGTTTTAGTTTGATCAGCTTCCAAGGAAAGATCATTCGCAAGGAGCGTGTGGCCCGGTTTGGAAACCTTTACTGGCGTCCTCGACCACCTTGCCTTCTCTCCCACTCCCAAATCAAAGAGATTAAAAAAAATCTCAAGAAATACAGTCCTGCTTTCGAGGAACAGGATAAGAGACTTAAGTCAAAGGCCTCGAAAGTAAGTAGCGTTTATTTTAAAGTTATTTGTTGCAGTACAATCGTTTCTCAAACTACTAAAATCTTTTTCGCTATTTGTATAGGAACTTTTGGAGAAGCGTCAAGAGATTGTCGACACTTGGAAGGAATACCGGACACGCAAAGAGACCAAGTACGCTGAAGAGAAGAACAAACGACTCTTCCTCCGAAATCGTACGTTTAACCTTTATATCTACCATACCAATTATTAGCATAAAGCGCAATTCTCTAGTAATAATGAAATTTTAATTTTCAGACATCGACACGGATGAGTTGGATGCGGACAAGGAATCCATGCATGAAGAAGTCATTGAAGTTCTTATCAAGGAGGATACACTGATCATTGAAGAGTAATTTGTACTTGTGTTGCTGTTTTTAATTAAATAAATTATTTACATTTACTCTGCTTTAGGAAACGTTAGTATTAATAGATTTGATTTAATATCTTGTTTAATTTAATTAGGGCAATTTGGTTAAATCATTAAATGACTATTGCACGGTCGCATTTATTTAGATTTGTTGTGAACATGGGAAAGTACGTTTTTATTTTAAGCACCAAAAGCATATTTCATGAATATTTATTCTGGTGTTCACCGGATTTCTGTTAGCTGCGCGCTCTGTTGTGGTAAGGTTAGGTTATGACTAGTAGTTAACTCAATGACAACAAATCGAAAAATCTCTTTGACAAATACTTCCGCATTTATTAATCGACTTATATTGAACTGAAAGAATCAGCTTCAACTCGTTCAATTTCAACGGAACATTTGAATTTCCTAACGCACTGTGGCATTATACATAGGAAACGATAAAACACAATATCAACACTGATTAATTATTATAGAGATGAACTCTTAACTTCCGTAAACACAGTTTTGCTAAGTTTACACTGAAGCAACATAGATAAATAGCATGCAATTCGTGCATGTGCATTGACATTTACGGAGCATGCAGAAAATTAAATGCTCGATCAAAAGTAGGACAAGAAAAATATAGTTCAGAATCTGTTTTGCTATGGTCTTTTGGTAATGGCGAAGTGTTCGATAAAGCTAGTAACAGATATACCTGTTAATATAACCGCTCGCTTTTCGGCAAGATCAGATCTCAAGAAGCAAGAATTAAAACATGAATAAAACAGAATTTTAAGAGTTAAAAATTGGAATGTTAAACAAGACAATGCACAGGATACAAATGTGTTAGAATACTAGTAATTACAACCTATCAATGCAAAACTGCAGAAGGGTAACAGTGCAACGGAAACTACTATTAGAGTTACATACATAAAAGTTGCCCACAATTAAATTAGCATCACTTCACGTATTCCTAGTAAATATCAACGGTAATCAAATCACCAAAATCAACGAACCGTAAGCATATATTATTTCTAATAATATATTTTCCTCTGCCTTAGCATACTTGAGCGACTGACGCGTTGCGTTATATTCCTCCGGGTTTATTTTTCTTACCATCAGTAGTTACAAGGCTGTTACAGAGTAATCAAATGTTGAATTAAGGTATTCTTAGGATGTTCATAGCGAAGGCAACTTATACTTTAAGAGTAGTTAATGCTTTTGGTTTACTGAGATTGTTCTTTTGTTGAAGAGAAAATAGCTGTTAGTCAATGTAAGTTGCAGAGATAAAGACGACTTCGTGAGACTTTAAGAAGTTGAAGACGTCTTCGTGAATAGCTCCTACTAAGTTTAGGTACTCAAACGACATCAAGTCTCTCAATTCGCATTGACATGGACTCAATCTCTTTTTTGATATCACCCTGACTGTCGAAATCCTTGCGTGAGAACAGAGCATTGAACGGCGGGAACGTAGAATTGAGTCCATCTCCACCATATCGACCACGCGAATTCCGTGGAGACAAGGAGGCGGCATCGAAGGAGCAAGCACTCCCTCCCGTCATATCCGTTGATAGAGACTTCAATTTCGGTTTGACAGACTCTCGGAGATCTTCCAAGGATTTTGACCGAGTCAACGTTGGAGCTTGAAAAGAGTCGTCACATTCAGTCTTACGTTTCAGTCCATCAACGAGTTGATCTTGTTGGAAAAACGGGAGCGGTGCTCGTTCCTGCAAGCGTTGTTGACCTTCGAAGATGAACGGCAGTGAGTTGATGGATGCTGGATGAGGTCGGTGGAAACCAGGAATTAAACCGTTGCTTCCATTTGCACCGTTTACTAGCGGATTTCCGCCATTTGTCAATTGACAACAGCTACTGGAACGTCCACTGACAAGGTTTAGCGGCTTCCGACGGTAATACGGTGATGTTCTAACTTTGCTGACTCGAGGTTGAAGGATTTTGTTTGTAATCCGTCCGGCGGAAGCAGCGCTGTAAATCGGTGTTGCTCCTGGTTCGTCGTAGTTTTCTTTGGTAAGAGTTCCCGTTCCAAATGTTTTTGGTGATTCACTCGCCGCAGTTCTATTCAAATAAGAGTGGATCAGTGACCAAGATCTAAATATACATCACATTATATTTCGATTAGATTTTTATACCTCCAATTTGATGAGGAGCAGTTTGTAACAGATCTCATTCCACGAATTCGTATGTCGTCTCTCTTGTCCCTTCCTGGTTGAATGACGTTATTTAAGAGATCCAATTCGTTGAGTGCCTCACTTAAGCTCAGAACTTCGTCCAGTCTATCGTTCAGCCCATTTACATTTCCGTTCATGATGGACCCACCGTCACCCATCATTATGCCTTTTTTCGAGTACCTAACAGCACAGAAAGCAAAATTTGTTAGAAACAAACGAGGAAATACGTTTAGATTTTCAATCCGAAAGGCATGGACTTAGTATTTTTTACAAATTTGGATAAGGTTTTACACTTTTCAGGCTTTCTCCTGTGCGGAGGCATAAAATACATAAAATATGAAATTATTATCAAATTTTTTGTTCTATTAGTTTAAAATTTAAATGGATAAGATATACGATTAGGATAAAAATTTGGCTCAGAAATTATACGTTAGATCCAACATCCAACGACTTACTAATACATAATAAAGGGAAAGCATCATACATAAACTGTATTACAATTCTGTAATTTATATTAATTCCACGCCGACTTTGATGCTTGAAAGACTGCAAAGTGCAACATAAAAGTAATATATTCAAATGGCCGTTGACCGTACAAGCGAAACGACCCATACGTTCAACGTTCAATGCGCTGCATTTGCAGTGAGCATACACTCGTAGTGTACCGTGTTAGGTTAGGACATACAAGGATTAAATTGCGTGCCTTATTAACTTTTCGATAGCTGCATATATCAATAATTTGGTCATACGATAGGTACCTAGGTACACATTAAATCTATATACATAAAATCGTACTTTGTATGTATGTGGCTGGGTATGTGGCCTTGATCACTATCTCCTCCTAAACGAAGCCACCTACAAAGATGAGCGATACCTCAAAATTTAGCTAATTTTCCAGGGTTCTAAAAAACAAAATTTCATTGACCCATGACCGTTTGAACCTTGACCCCGGGTCAAAGTTGGGTCAAAATTTTCAACTTATTTTTTTCTTTCCGTAATATCATGTGCACTATACCTATTATAATCCGGGACAGTAAGTGTCAATGGTCAGTGACCCTTAGTTTGACCCTTGGAAGGGTCAAAGGGGTCAAAATATGACCCCGCGTTTTTATTTGATAATCGGGTACCTTTGGGTGTAGGAAGTAAGGCGTAATTGGTCTTTCCTAAATTCGACCCTTCTTTTGACCTCAAATCGGGGGTCAAAAGGTCAAAATATGACCACGAATTTTTATTTAATAATCGGGTACTTATGGGTATAGGAAGTAAGGCGCACTGGGTCTTTCCTAAATTCGACCCTTCCTTTGACCTCAAATCGGGGTCAAAACGTCAAAACATGACCCCGCATTTTTAGTTGATAATCGGGTACTTATACGTATAGGAAGTATGGCGCAATGGGTCTTTTCTAAATTCGACCCTCTTTTTGACCTCAAATCCATGTCAAAAGGTCAAATTATGACCACGCATCTTCATTTGATAATCGGGTACCAATGGGTATAGGAAGAAGGGCGTAATGATTCTTTCCTGAATTTAATCATTCTTTTTTATCCAAAGTCGGGGTGACAAGGTCAACACTTGACCCTGTGCTTGAATTTGGTGATCGGAAGTTTTTACTAATTTAAACTTGCACTTTTCAACTTCAACCTGCTTGACGGAGAGCGTGTGCTGTGCTTAAAAGAAAGCGCCAAGCGCCGGCTGCTTGCTTAAGACTCATTGGAATTTTAAATATCTCTCTATTCTTAAGCTACCGGTGGTGAGTAAGCGTCTCAGTATGCTGGAAAGAATTTGGACTTTACCGAATTATGCTACATAAGACGAAATAAGCAATTTTACATTTTACATTTTACAATACATCGGCATGTACCCGACACAGTTTTCTATTCCACCTCTAACCAGGATAAACGCAAAGGCTTCAATAATCCTTACGATTAATTGTATTCGAATTAAACTTCCTCAGTCTTCCCGAATCGTAGATCGGGTAACTTGCTAGTA
>VNWX01000158.1:0-29197 GCA_009869905.1 Ceratophysella communis
TGCTGGGGATTTTTATAGCTGTCACATATGTATACAGCTTCAATTTGATACCATAAACTTGCCATAAAACCAAACCCTGCGCCTTGTACGAATTTTTTAGTTAATTATGAGACAAGATTTCTTATGGGAACTCGGTATTACGACTTGACTTGTGTGTAAATTTTGACACACCCTGCGTAACCCAGCGGGGCATGGGAGAAGACTCTTCAGAGTCGCCGCTAGAGGCGCTAGCTTCAACGCACTTAGATTGTGTCAAACACGAGTCGTAATCGTAATACCAAAACTCACACTGCTGTTGTATTGGGAGGGTTAATCAAAGCCAGCTTTTTTACAATTAATTGATGTGACAATTTTATGATTTATGATTATTACTTTATGACTAACAGGAAGGGTATTCAATTAATTTTTAACCCTATTATATTTTGTATTTTCTGTGTGAAGCCAAGGCAATAAACCTGTTAAGAATTTTTGCGGCATAGTGCTCAGGCTCAGGAGACTCATTTTGTTAATGGAATACACGCCGAGGTCGCAAGTGTTTACGTATTCAATTCCCTCTTGCACATTTTAATAACGATATAACGTTGGAACATTTTAAAAGTGAGATCAGGTCGCTTACATTGTTCGAAATTAGGCCAAACTTTTTCCAAGCTCTACCCTATTTATGACCATAAACGAAACGAAAGACAGCCTATCTTCAACAATGAATGGAATGTAACGCGTTTGAGCCAAAGGTAAGCAAGGACGCTTGAATTCCGTGATGGAGGATAATATGAGATGAGAATAGTGTGATTGTCGTGGCCAACCCCAAATCATCCCTGTCTTGTTCAACCTGAATTTCCCAATTCCACATTCCTGGGCAGAATGGAGAGTGTAATTTATCCAGAAGAGTTGGAAGCTAGCTGAGCATGGACCTTCTTCGCTCTGTTTCAGCTTCATAATCAAAATGGAAAACAATAATCATAATCATAATGCTGGAAGACTCCTTTTCCCCGTCACAAACGCTGCTCACTCCGCCACAGCCTAGCCCCTGCAGTCGGAGACCAAGTTTATCAAGAAACTTTCTCCGCTCGGGACAAACTACGACTACGGCCACGGCCAGGCAATAGAAGATGAAATGAGTCACCTAAATCCTCGGACGTCTTTTCGTGTGACAATGAATATGCTCCCATTCATTCAGAACATCTTCACAAGGGTTGGCCGACGAAGATTCCAAACAAATTCGATTGCCTCATCCAAATCCTGTCGTGGTAAGCTTCGGAAATATTTTTAAAAAAGTTTTCTATTAAATGATTTTTAGATGTCCGCGATTTTACTCAAAAGGGTACCAATGCGATGTAGGTATATTGTTTGAGTCAACTTAGCTTGGAACCGTCTTGCTCGAACCAACAAAGCTGCATATAGATTATTTTAGAGCTATGACGCCTTTCTGTAATTGTACTCGAATTTGAGAATAATACGGTCTTTAGAGAGATCTCTTGAAGTCAGAGAATCTAATTTATGATATGACCCGAACTTATCATTATTAAAATATTTCAGAAGACCTTGTCTCTTTCTAGTTTTGAATAGACCAATAGTACTATAGACTTCCGTTTAGACTTAAACCAAGCTATGTATTTGGTATACCACATAGTTCTGATAAACTGTTCTGTTCTGTTTTGTATACGATATAGCTTTTGAAATGTCAGGAAAAATGGCTACCCAGCCCAGGCACCTATTTCGAATTCGAATGAACGTAGCGAATGCATGAATGCAACAAAAACAAATAATAAATGAATTATGGCAATTATAGAATCTTGATTTCCTGTCGTAGGGACTGTGCTGGCCATCCAAGCACCGCAAAGCGCACCGGTACCGGTATCAGTAATAATCAGTATGAATAGGTACGGCTAGGCTGGCTTTAAGAGATTTTACGTATAGACTTTCAGAGACTGGTGCTTGTTGAAATGGAAATGAAAATGCTACATATACGGTTCTTGCTGTCGGAGAATGGGTACGAAATATTTAATTAGGCTCTTGGACAGAGCAATAGCCAATAGCCATCATCAAAACCCGAACGGAGCAATTATCATTATCCACCTAATGTGAAAAGTTGTCACATTATGAATCTCCCTTGCTATGCTTCCGATTCCAGCGGGATTCCAGGGCTAGACAGTTCATTTCGTTCCTTTTCTCCGCAGTTATAGGATACCTAATCCACGTCCAGTCAAACTCTGGTTTTCTCTAATGTTAGTTGATTTCATGCAAGAAGTCTGATTTACCTCCAGAAACAGTCGGGGAATAAACCATTTAATTATTATGCAAACAGAGCTAAGGGATTAGGAATTAGTCTAGCTCCAGCTTTAGCTCTGTAACGAGGCTTCAAACTGCTAATCAAACATCTGGTGCCTCCATATAGAAGCAACTGGTACTTAGCCATCCATTCATTCCTTTCCCTATAATTCATTTAGTTTAATGTGAGTTCGAAACCTTTCCAGAACTTGGCACTAGGAGCTCGTAACAATGTTGAAATTAGGAATGCTCATTAGCCGCATTAGCATTGCTCTTATTGTAATATTAAAGTGTTCATGAATTCCTTGCTTAGGTCCTATAGCTGCAGTGGTCGCAAGTTACAAAAAAACGTAGCGGCTCGGCTTTGTTACACTGGTCATCGTTAGGAATATCGATTTACGTACGCCAGGCAAATTTAGCAACAGAGATTCAGTAGAATTTCATCAATTAAAACTGAGTTTGTTACTGCCGATTGTTAAATGAGACGAAGAAGATTATTCTGAACAGGAATTCTGCTCTGCTTAGATGCCGTGTGTGAAAGTAGGATTTATATAAAGTGGATAGGTACATATAATAGTCAATAATAGTCAATTGGCAACAAATAGTTTGTAGTATTAATTTTAAAAGCTATAAATACTTCAATTGTTTCTTGCATTATTTCAGTATTGATGCCTTTTACAATAAACAGCTATGTGCCCTTAAATATTGAAATTGAAAACCTGTAATTCTAAAAAGATTCTACGCCTTCGATTACTTTGCAATGAAATCAGCTTATTATATCAAATTAGAAGTTAATAGCCCACTTTGTTTTCCCTACAAAACTGCTGAGTCACCGAGCTGTCCGTATATACTTCCAATTCAAGTCGCTAACCTTAGGTAGGTAAATACACTACAGTTCTAAAAATTACGTATAATGGTGCATTAGACGACAAGATAGACAGGAGTAAGAAAGACGGCATTTTACTCGTCCAAAACTTTTAACTAGCTGAAGAAGAGTGCGGAAAGCCTAAGACTTGAAGCCAGAAGACAAGAAGTGAAAGTCTGAGGAAGTGAAAGTGGGTGTTGGGCTTGGAGAAAGGAATGAGTTTGCAGAGGGTCCAGAATTTGCTCATCCATCATAGCCGTCTTTCCTGTTTCCAGTGACAAGGGCTAAAAAATATGGAGCAGGAGACGATACAGAACATGATGCAAGCTAATAGCTAATGACAGACATCCGCCGTGCGCTACTTCTTTTCCAAGTCCACTGCCACTCTCCATTATTTTTAAGCAGAGCTCAGCTAGGGTCAAGCACGGCAACAGTATTTCTGCGAAATGAACTCCATGAGCAGGGCAGTCAGTTTGAAAACAAGTGAGAAATATTTATTTCTTGTACACATCAGGGGGTATTTTGGAATCATTGTTTTTACCTAATCCTTCAAAACTAGAGTTCAAGACGATGAGAGCGCTATAACTAGTCAATTTTCTTATCAAAACGAGTACCAGGTATTTTGTTACTGTAAAGGCTGGAGAACCAACCTAGAAAGTCACACATATTATAGGCCGTAAAATTAAAATAGCAGCAGTACGTAGTGGAAACAAAGAAAGCACGAACTGCAGCGGTTCCGTTGCTTTTAGCAGATCTTGAATTTGCAAGAGTAATTTTACAAAGTAACGTAAGGCTAATACAGCGTATTCCAAATACCTAAATCTACCATTTTCTTATGAAATTCGAAACATAAATAGGTTCTTATGCTGATGTCTTTGTCCCGAATCGTGACAACAGCTACAGCTAGAATTTAAAGCTAATTTTTACTGCCTCACCTACGTTACCTATGAAAGAGTTAAAGGCATAGACAATTTCTATTTTGACTCTCGAGCATGTCAGACATGATAAAATACATTTGACCATAATAATTACGTACGCATTTTCAGCAACTTGAATCAGGTAAGGAGTTACTCTAACTTATATTTAAACCATTGTTGTTGGGATTTTAAATTCTTAATTAGTCTTTGGGTTTCTGAAATTAAAATAACATTGATCAACTACACGGCATCACAATTCCAACCGGTGCCCAAGCCATTCTATCGTTTCGAAACTTGATCTACTCTTTCGCAGTTGCTTTACTTCATACCAAATTCGAAGCTTATTTCAAGGAGTTAAAGTGCCGAAAAATATGAATATTGTGCCATCACGGTCAATTGTCAATTACGCCTCAGCAGCATATTTCAAATCACATTCTTGATACGATAATTCTTAGACCTGGTGAGTTGAACATTCGTGATTTGCATTAAACGGCAAGTCGCAAATTTGTAATCCTATTTGATACTCATAATTAGAACTGACCAATTTATCATTCAGGAAATATTCCTTTTCGGTTTCGGGACAAAAGCTTCATAAGTATGAAGATTAAATAGAAATATTAGGTCAATTTGCTGAGCAGCAGCCACCACGGCTGGCTGTGGAGGGTTCCGCTCCTCCTCGTCCACTCAGATTCACGGTTTGACCCGTGTACGGCTTCTCCAGTTTAGCATCTAGTTTGGTCCATCTTTCCACGGCAGACGTGAAGGCGAGTGTTACGTTCGTGCTCTCCTTGGCACTCGTCTCTATATATGGCAGGTTTCCGTTGGCACTACACCAGTCCAGAACGGTTTCATACGCCATTTCTCGCTTCTCTGGTTCCGTGTCCACCTTGTTGCCCAGAACTATGAATGGAAAGTTGAGCTTGTCGGGGACATCAGCATAATACAGGAACTCATCCCGCCAGGTGATTAGGTTGTTGAAGCTTTGCTTATCATCAAGTGCAAAAGTCAGCAAGCATATATCGGATCCACGGTAGAAAGGAGTTCTCAAGCTTTTGAACCGTTCTTGACCAGCAGTGTCCCAGATCTACGAAGACCCCAAATAAACAATTTTCAAAATTCCACCACTTGATTCCTCGGATCACCAGACGGAACTATGAAGCGATGGAGCGTACCTGCAGAGTATACGGTTGTCCATTGACTTCGATCTCTTTATTGAGAAACTCAACCCCAATTGTGTGGAATGAATGAGTGTCATAGCGATTTGACACGAAGCGATTCATGAGACATGACTTTCCTACTCCTCCATCACCCAAAAGAATGCATTTAAGTAAAATACTCTTCGCTCCACCACTGGTACTGCTGCCACCGCCGCTTGAATTATTCCGATTCGACATCTTGTCGCTCCTGTAACCCCTTCTTTCACTTTCAGTCCTTAAATAAAAAAAAACAATGTACTTAATGCTAGTATTAGTGGTTAAATTATATGTAATATAAATACTTAACAGTGAAATGCCGCTTGCACACCTGTTTCAATATTACAAAATACAAAATGATAACGAAGGCTTTTGAAAATAGAATGACAAATGATGGCGGATAGCGCATATAAGTGTGCACTGTAATGTACAACTATATAAGGCCAAAGGCATTAAAGCTTCACTGGGCAAGACACAAGATCATCACCCATAGTAATCGTACCTACATCTTAACTACATCCAATTGACCATGAGATACATAAAATTGAAGTATTGTATATTGGATGTATAGATTATGATTATGCTTAGTTTACCAGCTAGATCAAAAATACTAACGTGACACGTGAAGGTGTGGTGTGGTAGTCGAATCAATAGTAAGTAGCTGTGTCGTTTCGAATGAAACAGGTCACCGCTTCCAAGTCACAGGCCCAGGTCGACGTAATGTTTCCGTACAACTAGAACACTGCTGAAGATGCCAGTCTTGAAAAGGAGGTAATCAACTTTGAACTTGAAAATAAGGTCAGCCAAGTGGGCTACTAAAATGTTTCATGCCAGCTGATCCACAATAGAGTTGCACAGCGAGTGACAGAAGAAAGAGATGCAGAAGAGATCACAGATCACAGAAAAGACACGGAAACGGGCTCAGCCTCAACAACAAGGATCAGCCCACTTTTGGCCGCCGTGCTAAAAACGCAGGTAAGAATAACTTGTCACATCCGGAGTACAGGAGCGGTTGATCTCGCCTGTGCTGAAGGAATCGCCAAATATAAGGTAAGTGTCAATTATATTATACAAGAAAGCATTATAATGGCCTAAATAGCCTGTTAAGACGGAACTAAACTATTGTTGATCTACTAAGAACAGTTATTGCGCAACTTTACTGAGAATATGTCATTCCAGACAGTATGGATCCAAACGGAAACTGAAATCATGAAATTTTGGCAACAGGTCAAGGCTCGTTTGGAAATTACGCCTCGCCTTATCCCTGAATGCGTGGACTGAGATCGATCACAGAACTTGCCCAATATCAGCATGTATAACCTGGATTAATAAAAATTATGCAGTGCATATCAATTAGCTTCCAATACCCTGCAGTTATGGTGCATGGCAAATTGAGTGTAGGCATTCATTCAGGCATGACCACAGCACATTAACCCGGAAGCTGGAACTATATAACTTAAAACAGGGTGATTGCGTAAATAAATGTGTTAGCCAACTGTTGCAAACATTTCGTTAATATGTCATTGAGGCACATTATATTATTATTTGCTTGATACATTTGCAATTGCAATGTATACTATTGCTTTCGTAATTACAAACTAGAAGGTGCATGCACAACAATAAGGAATTTCCTCCCGTTGCTCCGTCTCCAATTGCGTTAAGGAGAAAGAACACATATCTCATAATCATAAAGTAATTAATACTTAATTAGCAAGAGCATAATACATCATAACATAATGATCTTACGGTAAAATTGATTCAAGGCATAATTCATTTCGTACATTTACATGAACACTCGCTATCCATAACGTTAACAACATAAAAATAATGCCACGGGAAATCACACTAAACCCGAATACATGCCTTAAGTGTTTTACAATGTCATCAATCACGACTTCTCAATACAATATAAAATAGTCGTATGTAATATCAATATCTTTTTGTCTTTAGGCTATCATCAAAAATCAAAACGACTGTAACAACCAGTACATTATTAGCATGTAATGTAAAACTTAAAGGGAAAATGACTGCTCGTACAAAATGTAAGGAATACATAAACGGAAGAGAGAGAGAGGTGAAAGCAATAGGAGGGCTGAAAGAAAGCAGAAAAGACCTGCTACTTACTACTCGTTCAGTTCAGTTTGAGTAGGGTTTTCGATTACGAGATCTCGCTAACACAAAAAATGCTAGACATCAGTGTCTCAGATCAAGACAGTATTCTAAATCTAAACAGGCACTTAAAAGTATTTACTTGAGTTACAGAATCTAGGCAATGGTTGCATTTCTCACTTTGTTGGTACTCGTTATCGCTGATTTGGTTTTAAGAAATGATTCTTGATTTGGTTTTTTGAAAGGTTCATGCTAATTATGTTGGTTTGCCATTTTCAAGCCTCCTTGCTGTTAGTGGCAATTAAAAATCAGTAAAATCCCGAATCACAATCCAAGGTAAAAGAGTTTGTAGAGTCTAGTTTTCAAAAAGGAGTACATCAAAGTCATAGAAAACGAAGCTGCTGCTGTGAAGTTGAAGTTGGCAATTGAAGACGAGTCATAAACTCTAAATCTGGAGTATTTGTAGTCAGGCATTTCCGTAAAATGTCATCTGGTTTTCAAAATTGTCGCATTTTGGACTACACGGCACGGCTTTACAAGCAGGCTTGAATTTTTTCTATCCAATCCTGCGCTGAATTTGCGTCACTGGCACAGAAATTGTAAGACCGCTTGGTGGTTCGAATCTGAGCAACAAATTACATTTTTGAATTATCTAATACATTTTTAAATAAATACTTGCTGTGTTTTGTGATTAAAGAAAGTTGAATCCAGCGTACTTACGTCGAAAAATGATTTGTCATCAACCTTCTTTGGAGCTCCTTGCGTGGGATACGCTAACGTTACATTATTAACTTCAGAGAGATCTATGAAATAAGAATCTCGGATTGAGAAAATTTCAGACACAGATGAAGGTTCTAAACTTTTCTTCAGTTGTAAAATACTTACCAATACATCCTTTTGAATGAGAATCTTCCATCGCATCATAATATCGTAATTGGTGCTTTATTGAGTCCAAAACAAACCATCTCTGTTTCCATCCCTTCAGCAAAGCTCCTCGTTTAAAGAGATAGCCTTCGTGAGTACGATTTTCCGCAATATTTGATTGAAATTGGTCATAATAGCTATGCTGCACAGGTTGCAGGGTTCGAGCCGATGGTGTATCTACGTGGACAAGACAATATTGCCGACACAGTTATGTTAACAAGTGAATAATGCTACTATATAAAATGTCTTACTAGACGGCGGCGAGGCTGAACTTGTTTCGCTCACAGTACTAGCTACTGTAGTGTTAGAATCGGGTATTCTGTCCGTAATGGGCTTTCCCGTCTTCCCAGTACACTTGGCAACTCCTTCTGTACATTTCTCGTGGCACTTGGTTCCGCAATCAGCACATTTTAAAGCCGTCTGAAATTATTTTTAAAACATTGAGGGCTATGCAGAAGAGTCAACAGATCGCTGAATTATAAGTTGTGCACTTCAACAATACTGACCTTTCCAAAAAGTATGGAACCACAGCTGTCGCAATTGGCTAAGGTCGTGAAGGTATGCTTTTCAAACCGGTGAGAGTGGATCATCGAAGACAGATCAGCTGAGCGAACCATCTTTCCCCGCACTAAAATGTCCACGGTGTATCGCTTGTGAAAAGCTCTACCTAGAGCTCTAACCATCTGGGTTGTCAATGAAGACTGGCGTGTCCACGGAGACTCCTGATACGGCGGTACTTGAGCATCAAATCTGTCCCAAACCTGTTTCCACTTCTGCGGCAAACGTTGCATTTGGGCATCTAGTCTGTAGATCTCATTGAGGGCATGCTTGAACGCATCAGGTATATGGTTTTCAATAATGTCGAACCTGAAATCAGATCATTAGAATTTTTTATTACCTACAGCCCACAGACAGCACGCCCCGGCAACTGTCAATCTGTTGTCAACTTACTCGGCCGAAATCAGCCTGCGTTTATCCCTTGCTGAAGCTGGATCGTACAGTATATCATCGTCATGCAAATCAGAATTCACATCTGCACTGGCCACTTCGATATCGTAGGGAGATCCCGTTGACAAATACTCGGTCAAGTAGTAATCCCACGGCTCAAGATTGGCAATATTACACATTGGACGTAACACCTGCAAAAGAACAAGAGCGGTTATAATGCGAATAGCAGTTAGCATTTGAAAACCTGCGTGACGCAATCAGCTTACTTGAATATCACATTCTTTGTCGTACAGAAAGTTGTAAAATATCGGGCTTCTTGCGTGAACTTTGTCGATGTAATCGAAGATAGACTGACCCATATGACTCTGATGGCTATTAGATCCAATCTGTTTAGCTACAAAACAATGCATTTCCGTCAGTAACTAAATCTATTTTTTAAAAGCACAAAAAAGCTTACATAAATGCAAACTTTCATCGTCAGAGCCAGTATCGACGGTTTTGTAGTGTCGTGGCAGTGAACCTCGCTTATCGTCCAATACCATGAATCCGTAAGCAGTTCTCTCGTATTCTGAGTCGAGCAGAAACGTCCGAAACCGTGCAGAGATCGAATGATATGCCAAGAACTTGATATAGTAATGATTGAACTCGAATGCCAGCGGAAATTGCTTGTGCATCTAAAAATCAGTCAAACAGCGAATTTTTCAAAATCCCTGTCAAGATTTTAAAGTGTTTTCGACAGCATATTTTACCTGGTGTACTATATCCAAAAACTGTATAAACACGGGGGTAATGAGATGAGTAGATTTATAGCCTTCAGTTCCAGTCATATTATTCCGATCGGAGAACCGATGACCAAATGCTAGCCATTCTTTCTCTATTAGTGTGTGGAATCCCTCAATAGTTCGATAGTAGGGATCCAGGCATAGTTGAGCCAGTGCAGTTACCTGCAATTGTAGAAACAATGAAACGAGCAGTTAGTTATCTCCTACAACGGAAAATAGAATAACCAGTAGTATCGATTTCAATTAGTTTCAAACCTGTGTATTTATATCAGCCCCGTCTCCGAGGCACATCATCACAGAAGAGCCCTGAATATCGATTAGATCAACCACAGCACCGGCCAGCTGCATTATGCTAGACAAGTGTACCAGCCATTCCGAAGTTTCGAATGCCCTCAAGAAACTTTCTTGTGGATCTACGACAGTAGTGCTAGGAACAACTGCTCGCATGAGCAACTTGAACGCAGCCCTTGTCTCACGGGGATCAGGAACCTGAACTACCGGAATGTATTCAATTTTCGAATTCGATTCTGCTTTAAACCCCTGAAAACCAGAATTAATTTAAATATAATAGTCTTAAACGAAATCGATACCTTGTACACCTTGTTATGTCGAACAAACCTTGAGCTTTGACTTTTCCAAGAATATATAGAGCGCGGCTTTGTGGATACTCTCTGTAATTATGGCGTCCCTTTCTATCACTTTTGGAGCACTTTTATATACTGCTGATGGAGTGGGGACAGGTAGCACTTTTCGTGGTCGGGATGCTGTCCAATTTTTGTAATTCTTGATTCCCTTTCCTCCGCTGGTTCTAGTATTGTAAATTGAAGTAAGAAATTATATATTTTTTTGTTCTGCAGGTGTAAAATGCTAAATGCAATTGAAGCTTATCAAATACAAACAAATTTCGATAGACTATTTGCATGTAGCACTAATACTAAATATAACTTTAGATAATTAATTGTACTACTACCAAGTGGGTTCATTCAAACAATACAATGCATGCGCTCGTTTCTGCTTTCTCTTTTTCGTTGGTAGCATGCTGTTTCATACACCTTATTTCACGAGGAAATATTTAGGTGATATAAAATAGGTACTTCAAAATATTGCTTTTGTATCGGTTTCAACAGCTACGATCTGACTATTAGCACACGACATATATCTATTTAATTCATTTAAGACAAATAGGTAACCAATTTTGTTTAGCTGACTTGCGAATCAAGCTACTATGCGAAGTAAAAAAGGTAAAGAGTACTCTTCTAGACAAATTGTGCAAGAAATTTGGAAACAGTGTTGAAAAAGCATGTTGCTTTCACAGCGAAGAAGATATTTTAGCAGTAGCAGCATAATTTTGAGAAGTAGAGTTGACTTCCCTGTTCACAACTCCGATTGAACCCACTTACCCTCCATACCTGAGCGTATCCATTGCCTTAGAGAAAGGATTCGAGGACCCTTTCCGCCCAACATCAGGCGTGATTTGAGAAGGGAGGGCCACATGAGAATGAGAATCCTTGTGCAAATGAGCGTGACCAACGACTGTGCTAGAAGTCAGTAGTGAGTCTAGACTTAAGTTACTTCCGCTTAGACCCCATTGCGACCCAGGTCGCAAAAGTGCCAATGGAGTTGCATTGATGATGGCTCGGAGAAAATTCTCTTGCTCGATATGTGTTCCTGCATCACTCATAACCCCACCAACTGAAATTAGGAGCAAACGAGCAACCCATTTAAACAATATGTACTCTACTACTGGTCTCGAAAATTCTAAGCCTAGTAGCATCTCACTAACCTTGAGCCTTTTGTGTACCAAAGACGCGACTGGCCAGGCCTTTGTTATTCCAAGCAGCACCTCTCATAAGCAAGGCTCGAGTAAGTGGATGTCTCCAGGTAATAACTGGAAATTTTCCGAGACTGTAGCAATGACTCAGTTTCCTTAGGCTATCGTCGCTGATTGAATTAGGTACAACGACAATGGCAGGGTACGCTCGGCACACGTTGTAGCTGCAGTTGACATAGGAAAAACGAAACGATTCAGCCTTAGTCAAGATGGCCGCTGCCGGCGAGTTTGCAGCCGTTCGAGCTGGAGGTCCAAGTCCCAGCCTGCGCCAATCTTTGCAGTAGCTCCGTTCCAAAGTTCGTTCAATACTCTTTGCATCGGATGTCGGAGACGAAAGAGTATTGGCCAACGGTGTATGGGGAAAATCATCGTCAGACACTAATTAAAAAAAATAGGGATTACCAGGTTTGTTGCGCCCGCGGTGCGAATGGAAAATCAAATTTTTTTTCGTCGTATTGTTTTATTTCATTTGTCATTAGAAATGCTATAATATACTTATGATATTGTGCAAATATAAAGAAAAGAAAACGGACAAGGACAAATTAGCGACTTTTAATAATTCATTCAATCAGAGGGAGAGGGCAATAATGCAGTGCAAAATGCTGTTATTGACTATGCCTAGAGTTAAAGTAGTAGAAATCTAAACACTACGTTACTATGTACAGTGACATATTAGTCCACGACTCACCTGTCGAGAGAGATCCCGTTGATCCCACTGGATAGACACACGAAGGAGGTTTAGGAAGTTAGAGGAAAGAGAGCAAAAAATAAAATCAAAGCATCGACATTACAATTAGAGTTAGTGAGACTTTGAGGATTCCGTATGAACACCTGAAGCCTCAGAATTGGCGGTATATTAAAAATACTTTCAAATCATCAAAAACTATTATCATTTTTATTTGAAGCATTAAAACTTCATAAGGAATAGTGAAATCGCTTTCAGATATCCATACAGAAACTATCCGTATAATAGTATTAGCGTCATTCACTCAGTTGCCAAAATTTTATAATGTTCCAGAGCAATTAAATCTTGAAAACGGTATAAATTCCGGAAAGTCAATTATAAATAGCAATTAATTGGGCTTAACTAGGCGAGTAATTAAAATATCCCATGGCTTTGGAACGGTAAACAATGCGAAGCGATTTAAAAGGTAGGCGTGCACACGCGATAGTAAATCCCCAAAAAATAGCACCTTTAGAGCGTGCTGACCGCAACAGCGTGCATACAGATGATGTGCAACTAAAATTTTTACTTACACGATATTTCGTCCCCGTCGAGTGCATCACGTGATGGTGGGCTATTTCTTAGTGGACTGCTATTGTTACTAGCGCCAGTCATGTATTTTGTACTTGCAGGAAGGGTCCCACCATTATTTCCTTGAGTCCAAGTTCTTAACGTGTATTTGTGTTTCCCACGTTTTGGTTTTACACCAACTTTCTGAAGTGTTCTTTTTGCAAAGAGTCTATGAACGGATTGTAAGAGATGTGAAAAGCTAAACATGAGCTTGAAGCTTAAGAATTCTGATCGGTGGTACTTACTTAAGGGTGGCATTTTTGTCTTTGTTTGTATGTAAAGGAACTGGAGCCGAAATAGATTGACCAGCAAACGCAAAGTACTGAAAAATATCTGGAGGGTACCGATGTCGACTGAGGACTTTCCGGAAAGTTTCTATGTTCTCGCTGGTGACCTCCTCATCAAAGGCTAATTTTAAAAGCTGTAACAATAAAGACAACAATTAGCGATTACAATAATTCATGCTTTTGCAACAGCATTTAGAATAGCAACTTCAAATGAATCTCATACCTGACAAGTTGCAGACCTAATTTGAAGTCCTTCCTGTATTTTCTGATCTAGATGTGCGATATATTGAACAGTAAATCGTTTCTCCTTCGTAAGTGAAGCAATCGGGAATGACCGAATCACGATAGGTACACTCGCTGTGCCAAGTAACAACAATTATAAATCGAGCAAAAATGAATTTAAATATATAGTAGTTTGGTTGTACTCACAAGATTGATCACAAGGCGTCCCTCTAAAAATGAGTCGATAGTTTGTAAAAAATAGAGCTCCTTCGGCAGGCAGCGGAGATTTGTTGTGATTCGTAAGTCCATCGTCTCCCAGACCTCCAACTGTTTCGCCGAGCTCACGGCCGTCGGCCAAGAGGTAGACACGTAAACTGTCCATAACAAGCTCTTCGCCAGGAATGAACATGGGACTCGGGACTTTGGGCTGAAAAGTAGACACGTTTGTTCATAATTTTACTTCTCATAAAGACGCCGGGCTTGGCAGATACCTCAGAACAAATCTTTACCTTATGAACGGCGGGTAATCTCTTCGACTCACGATTAACACCTTCCAATGTCTCAACATGCATGTCAACGACACCTGGGATCATGGAATGCAAGGATCGGATATGATCTTCTGTTACACCACCTTCCGAGCATACCTGTGATAGATGAAAGCATAATTTTAAATCACTAAAGAAAACACAATAACCAAGAATACAAACCCCGCTTCATTATAAGATAGTGGATTACCTTATCTACAAATCGCGTAACTAATCGTACTACTGACATTCCTGACTCGATTACAGGATCGTGCTCATCAAACCCAGATTCACCTCCCACGCTGTCACTTTCCGCCACACTAAATACCATGAATTCCAAAAGGTTCTGGCGGATTGAAGTTCAAGACTAAATACCTGCCTCATAAGATCAATTACCTGGTAATATTACTAATGTTGTCGGTGTTATGATGGTGATGATGATGATGGTGGTGATGATGGTGATGATTATTTAGTTCTTTATGCTTCTTCGCAGGCGTGTCCAGAGGTACGAGCATATAAACCATGCGATTGGCATAGTGGATAGCTTGACTGTAGAGCGTGGATTCTTCACTGCTAACAAGCTCTTTCATCTTCTCAGGATCAATTGTGTTGGACAGCCTTAACTGCTCAGCCGCAATATCAAGTGCAGTGTATTCTACGGATCTACTGAACACAGGCGAATGCAAATCCTTATTTTTCTGTAAAGACAAATCCTTAATCAAACACATATTTGTCTACTCAGGTATTCGAGTTCACAGCTCAGTATTTACAAAAAACTACGTACATCAGAGTTCGAGATCACAGAAGAGTAGTTATTATTATAGAGAGAACTATCCAGACGTGGCAAATAGAGAGCTTTAATATCCTTCTGGACATCCGAATAAAAGGCAGATTCCCAAAACTGTTGGTTCTTCCACACTGGATGATCCTATAGAATTATTACGGTTTTATTTTCTACATTCATGTCGAAGGTTTTGTAAATAAAATACTAATACACACGTGGAATTACTTTTCATACCTGGATACAACTGTACGCAAATTGTATCACACCGGTACATAATTTGCGACAAAAGGAGGTGGCAAGAGGGAGAAGTGCAAAGGCAACGCCATGCTCGTCGGCTTCGCTTGTTTCCTGCGTAACCCCGTTTTTAAATACATTCTTACAAAATCATTTGCAGTGAGCATTAGTATACATGTAATGCCAAACGTAAGAGCATAAAATAGCTTACCTGTAAAGCACAGTGCATCAATTTAACGACCAAGTCAAACTGTTGGGGCTCCAGCATGGCTTTATTTCCTGTCACGTGCCGGCTCAGTTCCTCACAAAGAACTAACTTCGCTGATACATTTCGCAAAGCCCGCGTAACTGCGTGAATACTCTTTCGAGCATCTGATATTTTATTCTCGAAGACACAGGTAATGCAGGTTCGCAAGACCTAAGTAGATTTTTGAAAGAAAACATCAGTAACCGGTGTAAAGAATTTTATTTAGGATTAAAGAGTAATTTTTCAAGAATATCAAACTCAAACCTCAAGTCGTCGAGCGGAATTATCAACTAATTGTTTTCGTTGATCCAGTAGTTCAGTTACTTTCGGACCAATAGGAACTATTCTTGGTTGATTGAGCTTCGATATACTGTTGTACCTGCAACACAATTGACCAAAATGAAAAACGAAAACAGGTTTACCAATTAAATTATCTACTTAGATTTTATTTACCTTGATAAAGACTGTTTCGATGTACCCTCTCGTATTATTTCCTGAATTACAGCACCATTCAAGTTCGGAAACACCGGTGTGTGGATGCGCGTATGGGCTCCTTCAGGAGGTTTAATTACTTTAGGAACATAGGGTTGCGAATTGGGGTTCTCATTTTGAGCTAGCTGTTGGGCTAATTCCTAAAATAACAGAAATATAAGTTAAACTCTCAAAGAAGCTTAAACCAAAGTGCGTAGGTGTTCCCGAATTACCTGAATATGAACCATGCAGAGTTTTGGGTCCCGTGCCTCTGCTTTGAGTTGTTCTAAGAGTGAACTGTAGAGATCATCCCAAATATCGTTTGTTCTCCAAGGTGATCCTCGTTCTGATATAAACTGATTAAAACACTGACTTCCCAAGAGGCCACACACAAAAAGATTGTCACTGAGCCCTCGTTCGCCCAAAAATTTGGCCTGTAAATGTTAAAGAATCAACTTTAGAAAATTATAAAAATCAGAAAAGAAGTAAATAAGAGAGCTTTAGTTAATCATGGCAAGAAATTAATTCTACAGAGTACCATATAAAACTCACCCTATGGAATGTGATAACCGGGTTCGGGTGTATTCTAATAATTACAAGACAGGACCTGTAACCCTGGAAAAGCTGAGCCAGCATCTTCATAAATATGGCCCTAATCTCCTTGTCCAATTGACTTGAGAGCGAATGAGTTTTAACTGCTAATGGTGGAAAGGCAAAGTCGGATGATGTTATCTCTGGATGCAGAACCATTGTTAGCTGTTCGAAGACTTGATTCCACAGGGTTTCTGGAAATCTTGGAACGAAATTGAATGACGTTTCACCACTCGCTTTCGAATCACTGCTCACAAGCATTGGCTTATCAAGGTTTCCCCTTCCATCGCTATTTATTTTCGGGGAAGATTCTGGTATTGTAATTGAGCCACCGTCCAAGTCAACCACGATCACATCATTCTAATGAAATCAAATAATTTCTGGTTAGAGATAACTATTAAAGTGGGTTTAAGGAAGCACCACCGACTTACTAATTTCTCCGTTATTGCTGCACGAGCTTCGGAAAGAATTCCTATCATAAATGGTGTTGGAGATTGGGCTATTTCCGCCAGCAAGACAGGAAGTAATGGAATAAATGTATGAAGCCATTTGAAAGGATACATAAGAGCCGCTAGCGCGTGACAGGCGTCATAGAGTCTGGTACTGCTTTTGGAATGGAAAAGAATCTTCTGCTCGGTCATCACAGCACACAAAAGTGTCAATACATTGTTGATTCCTGCAAAATACGACAACGGCTCATGAATTTCAAATTAAAAATAATCGTTTTCAAATACTGTATTTGTACGTCTACTGGATTCCGAAAGCCATTACCTAGTTGTTGAAATAGAGTAGCAACTATGGAATTCGTAACTGGAATAGAATCATTTAGGGGAGGCTGCAGGGCTTGTCGATCTCCGCCACCGATGCTAAATCTGATCTGCGGCCCTCCTGCAGGTGGAACTTGAACGTGACCCAACAGTGTTCCTACTAGAGTTTCTAGGGGCGGTCCATTGGCTTCTGAATATATGGTGTAAATTGTTCCTAAACAGTGCTAAAATGCAATCAAAATAGGATTACTATTTCCGTTCATGTTCTACATTAAAAAACTTCAATATTCAGATCTTTGAACTTACCCTAAACGTTTCACTTAAATTGAGCCTGGATTGTAGAACCAATACTTTAGGTGCGTACATGACAGAATGAAATGATGACTGGGTATACCGCAACATAATGTTGGCATCACCGCTTCCATCAATATCATCATCCTAAAGTTTAAAAAAATCGTAAGAAGCATGGCTTATGATTTAAAAACCCAATCCAGTTGTAACACCGCTTTGAGATTTATTTCGCGGATCTGACACATATACTCACCTCATCAACGGGCTTGGAAGGCGTTATGGCAATTGGTTCGTAGAAGCTAAGACAGGCACAGTATCGCCTTGTCCCATACATGTCTGTTAGAACGCAGATAAAGAATTTGGGTTCCTTGCGCTCCCGTGACAGGGACCATCCCAGAGGCTGGCAGAACTGTAAGAACAGAAAAAATGAATACTAATTGTCACACTTTCACTGGTAATTCTCTGCTTGCAACCCAGCTGAGATCTCTTTGATACAGTAAATTAGCAGCAGCCGCTTATTTGAAAGTAGTACTATATTTTATTAACCCCTAGAAGTGGCGAATCGATTAGAGCCCTTCTGACTTCTGAAACACATAGAGTGCAGAAGCTTAAATCAACAGTAACTTTAAAATACCCGGTGTTTGAATTCATAACAGTCTAGATTCAAGCTTTAATTCTATGCTCAAGGGATTGCGAACGGGTGGTATCTAATACAAGTATCCTATGTCGATTTACAATTGGTTATTTCCCTCACATATTAGCAACTAACTAGGTTAGTACAGATTTCAAGGAGATTGTTACACTTCTGGTAATTGAAGTAAGTAAATAAATACGCATTTTAGCGACAATCAATTACGTAGTTGACTCGACCTCAGACCTCCACCTAATGTTAACAGTTAAGTACTAGATGCGTAAGGGATCTTGATCATGAGTGACAGGTCAAATACGGGGTTTGATATTGAGAAGGAGATTGAAAGTGAATAGGGAAGAATTTATTTTTGTTGTAATGAAGAGACACAACAGAGCAATTGGCATAAAAAATAACATAAAATTACAAGTAGCTGAAGAATCAAAAAATACAACTTGTCTAGATCATGAATAAATTGAATCACAACTTGAATTGACTGACACGGCGTCTTCAATTTCAATAAAAAAGGGGAGAGCGATACTTACCGCCTCGATGTCGCAAATAAAGGCCTCATCATCCCAGTCTTTTGTTGGAAATCGTTGCAGTAAAACCCCACATGCCAATGCACCTCCTTTAAAACACAAGAAAAAAGAATATGGTTTCTCATTTCCAAATTAAAACTTAAAATACGTAAACAGTTTCAATTAATTATTTTCAGAAAGGAAGCAGCTTACGTTGAACTTGAGTACTGTATCCACATACTGCAAAATAGTCGACCAATCGCCGCATCATGGCCGAAGAGCCGTGACTTTTCTTGGTTGGTGAGAACCTTAAAAACAAGCCAAGAGTTTGTAATTGCAAAATTATTGGTTTCGTATTCAGTATAACTGACTGATGATCTGAAACGGGACTGCTTCTGAACTGAAGATCAGTAAGAAGTAATCAGCACTTCAGAAATCACGATTTCCGGTCCAAGCAGGTGTTTAAAAGGAATTGAAATTGGCAAGGAAAAAAACCACTTTATCTATATACTATGAACTAAGTACCCGGGTAAGAATAAGGATTTGCAGTCGTTATAGATTAAGAAACTAATTTCTTTGAAAAAATTTCAGTTACGTAGTCAAAAAACTTCAAATACAAAAACAATTGTCCTTCAAGTGAACAGTTTACTAAAGATTATGATGCGGAAATATTCGCAAATGGACCAAATGACATTCGGACTCATGAATTGCATATTCCACTCACGAAACTCGACATTTACCAGTGGCACTTGGCATAATGCAAAATGTAATCGTGCCAGAACTTGCTTGGTGATTTAAGTTCTGTTAGTAAATATTGAGATGTGTAATTGTGTTTTACTTTACATACGAAATAACGGAATTGGGAAAAAGTGAATTTCTTGGATTTTTAGTGTAGGAAAGGCGTTAATTATGTCACTTCTAGGCTTGACTAACTGACGAAAGGAATCGTTACCAGAAGCAACAAAAACATTACTATGTGCATCATTACGAATTACGTGTCTACTGAATCGAGGAACATAAAATAGCATAAACATACGTACATGAGTTTCAATTTGGCTTACCGGTCATCGTTCATGATTTCAGAAGCTGGCCTCAGTCGAATACGTCTGTAGTCGAAGTCCTCCACGACTATGAATAAAAACACACAATTGTATTACTCACGCCGAGTCCAAGAGCCTGTTAGATACAGAGTAATTATACATAGGAATAGGATGCAGCAGATAAAAATAAAAGGCGCTATCCTTGGATTGCTTTACTACTTTGCTCACTGCTACAGACTGTACCACTTAATAATAAAAATGCCGACATGGGACATGGTCGATCCGAGATCGAAGCACACATACCCCGCATGTTTTCAGCAAATGTTTACAGTTTCGATGGAGTCGAAGAAGGGTGTTCAAGCCGTTGAAACTGCTGAGTTTCAGCCTATTTCATTTTCCCGGCTACTAACACATAAAATTAAGATGTACGCTGGGCATTATTTTATTATATTTAGAAAAACACGTTCTATTTCAACGGTGAATTTTTGTAAACAGTCAAGAAACGGAATGAAGGAAAAACTGAAATTCAGGCAGGAGTAAAATAAACCAGACGATGCAGACTGACAGATAGATAGGAGAAGACTGACGGAAGAGCAACACAGCTCTAAAAACTTTACAGTAAAAATAGTGTACGTACGCACGCAGAGGGTGAGATAAAAGTATAAAAGTAAAGTTGATTTTCCAACAAAAAGCCCTGTGTTATATGAATAACCACAAACTGGTGTAACCCATCGCCATCGGTAACCGGGAATCATATCATACATAGCATCATATCATAACATGGCCGCAGTAGCAATGCCCAACATATAAACACTGCATTTGGAAGCTAGTCTGTCCTGTCAAAGTCAACTGAACGCCCAAGTCTAGTTACCTCAACTATTCCATGAAGATACCAGCTAAAGGACTGTTATTGCTCCACTAGAATTGTCAACCATATTTCTTCCTGGACGCTGGAAAGAGTCAGAGCTTAACCTTAACCCTGTGAGTCAGTGTGTCAATAAGCTTTGAAGCATACTCGAAAGACACGCCTGCCTTCGTTTTTTAGTCTTCTTCAGTGAGCTCTACTTACAAACCGTTTACGAAATAGCAGATGCTGCTGGAGACTAAAAAATGCAGCAGTTTCACTTTGGTCTATTGTCGCCCAAGTGGCGGACGATATCCATCCGCAGCTAGACGTACAGACTATAGTGGCCAAGAAGCCAAAAAAATCATTTCTTATTTACTACTGCTTTACAGGACTCCTGCTAATCTTTTCCATTATTATCCGGCTTGAGATAGGCATGCTAAACACGCTACCAAATGATAGTTTAGCAAGCAAGCAAGGGGTATCAATCAGAAATGCAGGGGTTCCGTTTCAACACAGAACTTTAAGTATGTAATAACAACACCCCACTCCACGTTCAACTTTCAACTTCCTTCCAATTTCCAAATCTAATCTGAGAACTGAGAACCCTTCAACCCAAAACCCCTAAAACCACATTAGCTATAATTATAATCTTCCCATTTATTTTCCCAACAGCTCAGCGGAGAAACTAATATCTATGGCCATGACCTGCAACCTTCTTGGAACGTTCACGGAACTTCTGTTCCGAGTTCCGCTATGGTGGACTTGTTTGGACTATGTTTGTGACCCCGGGATCAGCTATTGTGTCAGTCAGTACTCTAGTCATCTAGAACACTTTGTTATCATCAGACATCAGAGAAGTGGGCTGTATCTAACACTCTCGATTTCTGCCTCTTTGTTTGTTCGTGTTCTAAAGCCGGTGGTGGATTCTCTTAAGATTATTGGGTCAGTCTCAATATCAATCTCAACATTAACCCTTGACTATAGAAGTTATGGAAATGGAAATGTATGTGGGGATTTATGGGTATTGGACATTATCAAATTCCGAGAAGGGTTCACAATTTCTCAAGTTTCTGAATTTTACCTCCTGTTTGCCTGTTCCAGCGGGTGCATGACTATCCAAGTGTAATTTTAAAGCCCGAAAGAAAAGAATCTTTTGGGAGAACAGGATACAATATTTTCTGAAAAGTAAGAACTGGGGCTTGGTTGTGGCTTATTTACATGATTCTACGTTATTATAATTATCAGTTTGCCCTATAATTTATACGATTTTGTTTATTCTACATATGTTGATCTGCAGCATAAATATTTTTGCTTCGAATAGAAAATATGTAGAATGCGATTCTTCCCCTTCGCCACCTTTTTAAGTGTGCACACTTGTCTCTCGAAGCGTGTCTGTCTACTTTGCAACAACTTTACAACTAGACTAGCTAGTTACCCGATCTACGATTCGGGAAGACTGAGGAAGTTCAATTCGAATACAATTATTAAACGTAAGGATTATTGAAGCCCTTTGCGTTTATCCTGGTTCAGCAGTTTCTTGGCCACGACCCATATGGTCCTGATCTAACGCTCAGGAGGTGGAATAGAAAACTGTGCCAGGCACATGCCGATGTATTTACTCACCACCGCACCGGTAGCTCAAGAATAGAGAGATATTTAAAATTCCAATTACGCTCTCCGCCAAGTAGGTTGAAGTTAAAAAGTGAAAATTTAAATTAGCAAAAACTTCCGATCATCAAATTCGAGCACAGGGTCAAGTGTTGACCGTGTCACCCCGACTTTGAATCAAAATGGAATGATTAAATCAGGAAAGAATCATTGCGCCCTTCTTCCTATACCCATTGGTACCCGATTATCAAATGAAGATGCGTGGTCATAATTTGAACTTAATTTGAGGTCAAAGGGAAGGGAAACGTAGAAAAGACCCATTGCACCTTACTTCATATACCCATAGGTGTCTCATTAGAAAACAAAAAGGCGGGGTTATATTTTGACCTTTTGACCCGGATTTGGGGTTTAAGGGAGGGTCCAATTTAGGAAAGACCCGTTGCGCCTTACTCCCTATACCAATAACGATCCGATTATCAAATAAAAGCGCGGGGTCATAAGTTGACCGGTTTGACCCTTAGCAGGTCACTGACATATGAGGTTTGCTGTTCTGGATTAGCACAGGCCAAACGTTCATGATTTAATGAGAAGCAAAAAAAAAGTTAAAAAGTTTGATCCAACTTTGACCCAGGGTCAAATGTCAAGGGGTCAGGGGTAAAAATAAACCCGATCGCCCTAAGCCATGGAAAAATAGCTAAATCTGTAGGTATCACTCATACCTCTACGTGGCTTAGCTTAGGAGGAGATAGTTCTCAAACATACCGAGCCAGTCAGCCACATACAAAGTACGATTTTATTAGTATAGATAAAAATTCGCGGTCATACTTTGACCTTTTGACCCTAATTTGAGGTCAAATGGAGGGTCGAATTTAGGAAAGACCCATTGCGCCATACTTCCAATACCCATAAGTACCCGATTATCAAATAAAAATGCAGGGTCATATTTTGACCTTTTGACCCCCGATTTGAGGTCAAAGGGAGGGTCGAATTTAGTAAAGACTAATTGCGCCTTACTTCCTACACCTAAAAGTACCCGATTATCGAATAAAAGCGTGGGGTCATATTTTGACCCCTTTGACCCTTCTAAGGGTCAACTTAAGGGTCACTGACCATTAGCACACACTGTTCCCGATTATAATAGGTCTAGGGCACATAATTTTATGGAAAGGAAAAAATAAGTTGAAAATTTTGACCCAACTTTGACCCGGGGTCAAAGTTCCAACGGTCATGGGTCAATGAAATTTTGTTTTTTAGAACCCTGGAAAATTAGCTAAATTTTGAGGTATCGCTTATCTCTGTAGGTGGCTTCGTTTAGGAGGAGATAGTGATCAAGGCCACATACCACAGCCACATACATACATACATACAAAGTACGATTTTATGTATATAGATACATACACAATCTATGTAGTTCAAGTTTCAGCCATCATGTCTTTGTCTTCTCAAGTGTAAACGAAAGCACTTTCTTCCAATTCCAATTGCAATGTAAAAATCTATAGCATGAAAAAAGCTTTTAGTTGGGAGCAAACTATTTTAATAGCTTAACTAAGCCTGATATAAGGTTTGTCGAATTGAAACTCGATACGGCTTGCCTTGACGGTTCTTCCAAATAAATTCATATCTTGAAATGAAATATACAATATATTACGTCAAAATATTATATACCAAAGGCCACTGAAACTTTACTCTTCAAGTAACTGAGGAATCATTTCGATACCAGACAAAAGACGAAGTTGCAAGTATATAGATGCAGACACTGATTCTCTTCTCACTGTGAGTCACGCATTTAATACAGAGTTCTCAATCCTTATAATGCATAATACCAGTACGCAAAGAGGAGGAGATCTTGTGGTATGATAAATTGTAGCTTGGCAGCAAAAAAAGCTGAACTAAAACTCGGGACGTTCAATAAGAACATCCAAACACTTAAGTAATAAGTCAAGGCATTCGCAAAAAAATAACAAAAAATAAAATCGACAGATCGTGCGAACAGCTAAGTAAGTAAAGCATATTCCTGCTAATGTTCAGCAATTCTAATTAGGCTACAAACTAGCCATAGGGCATCCCGTTATTAATGGCCGCTGAATCGGCCAAACGTGGTGAGGTAAGCAGTATTAATTCCACCTCAAATTATTTCTGCACCAAAAGCTACTTACAATTATGTGCTACATCAAATGTTTCTCCGTTTCCGGGCACTGCGTAGCGTCCGGTGCCTTGACGGTTCATCTGTGTGCAGTAGACAGTCTCATTCAGTTAAATTTTCAACTCTCAACAACCCTAGGAGAATAAAAAAAATAAATGTCACTTAAACAAACAAAAAACAAGCATAGGTGACGATAGATAAAGACTTATGTAAATGTAAAATATTAGCGTAAACACATAAATCAAAGTTCGAGTTTTGAGCCCTATTTCATCCTGCACCGAATTAGAGTTGAGAAAATGTACGGATACAAGATAGGTACTAACTACAAGCATTATATAGCCGGATTTCTTACGTCTGCAGTTAGTAGATATATTAGGTATTTACAGACATGCGTGGAGTTAAATATATCTCACGGAAGCTGTAAGTAGGTATGTGTCTGTATGTTATACAGAAGATGAGACGCATAGTGCAAATACTCAGAACAATAACTAATGAAGTTCCAGAACATGAAATTATGAATAAGTTCTCACAAAAACATTTTGAGAATCTGTTAAAGTTCATACGACATGAACAGTAATCCAATTTTCTTACACAAATCTTTTCAGAGACATTTCCTTTAAAGCCCACAGCTTACGATAAGCGAGGATAGTAATCCAGTTTGAGCTACTTAACAGGAATATTTAGATCTGGCAAGCCTCTGGCAAGAATTAAAAATCCGTTCGCCATTTATCGTCCATTCTGCGTAGTTTTCGAACACAAAGTTCTAGTAAAAAAGCTGAGTTTATTTCGATTTCGACTTTTATATTTATATCTAATTTCGTTACAAGTTGCCAAAGCTTGCTAAAATAGAAAATTAGAATGATCTATTTTACTACGGGCCCGGAGACGAGTAAAGAACAGGACACAGACTTCCTGAACTTAATTTACTCTGCTTTGAATGAAGCAGAAACAAATGAAACCCACCCCAGCAGGCCATAGTCACGGTTATTACTCATCGGTTGCCGGTGTAATAAGTTCATTCATTTCCCAGCAAAAACGAAAACCTTACGGAAGGGTTACCCAATATTATATCCCCCTCAACCTCAACCTCTCTGCTAGATAACAATAGAAATAGGTGATGCTTCATGTTCAACTAATAGCATTTCAAGAGGGGAATGGAAGCCAGCGTCTCACCACCTGAGCAGGTCAATCACAAGTCACAGTAGAAGGAGAAGGAGTTACTTGGCTTCCTGTTTGTAGGGCAGAAGAATATCCCCAAACAGTAATTCCTAAATTTAATTTTAGTGGGTGAAGGATGCATTCATTGATACCCAAACAGTTTCGGAGTTTTCTGCTCCTTATCAACCTCAACACCGCAGTCAAGTCTATGCCAGATGATTATGTAATGTATTCGGCTTTCTGCTCAAAAGTCTAAATTTCAACCCAGCAGATTCGATTCAAAACCGAACTGAACTGGGACTGTCAGGCTCAGGACTAGATTTCTTGAATCTAGTTCTAATTTGAAATTTGAAAGCAAAGATGCACGATGCAAAAAAGAACTAAAGATAAGTAGCTATATGCTGGAATCCCCGCCAGGTTAGCCGGTAATCTCAGCTCCAGCAAGAGCCAATGCTCTCCGTAACAGAAGATAATTATTTAATTTAACCTTCAACAACTGTCCTTACTCCAATCTCCAGTAATGAGTCCTTCATGCCTGCATGTAGCCATGCCCATGCACTGCATCATGCACACTCTCCAATCGAATGAAATTTTACTGCAGAATTGAGAACAAAGATCTTGGAATTGGAATTTAGAATTTAGTATCGAGTTTGGAAGAGTTGACTTTATCGCTAATTCAAGACTCAAGACCCATGATCATGAATCGGGATCGGGATTCATGGTATTATGGGTAGAGTAAGATGAAGTTAGATTTACGGTTAATGGTATCCACATTTAAGTTGAACATCTTTACAACCCGACTCTTTTTGCTGAATTATTATATCTGTAATTCATAATCACTGAATTCTTTTCCTTGTCAGTCTTCTAGGTATTCAGCAAAAGCACAAATCAAACGCTAGTCCACGGTTTCTCAAAGTCGTAGTTTTAATGAATAATGAAGCAAAGAAGAAATATTGTGAATTTATTTCCTTAGTTAAGTAGTTTTGACTTTATGACTCCATCTAAAGAGTTTTTTGTCCGAAACATTTTAAACCTGAGCCTGATGTATGAATTTATATACCTAAATAAATACGTCAAAACTGGTAAATGTTTACGCCCATAAGTATGTAAGAATCAGCAGACGACGTATGAGAATGATGAGAAACAAGCTCGTTACAATTAAGCGAATTGCTTCTGAACTTATGAACGAGACAATGCGATAATTTGTTGTAAGCTGAGAATGATATTTTAGATCATAACCTACACCACAGTTGACAGTCATTTTCCATACCGACATGACGACATGAACTCATGCACATGACTCTCTCTGTGGGTTGAACACTGCGTCATTGCTCCAGTTTTATTCTGACGCTGGACCAAAACAATAAATAAGCCAACTTCATATGCCGAATATATGTACAAATATGCTACGTATTAACACTAACATCCTCCACCACTTCCTCTAATTGTCACACCCTCTTCTGTCTAACATGGGATTCAATTTCGCTGCTTCATCCTTGTCTCTTGCACATCACTAGCATTCCAATCCAATTGATCGTTTAAATACATGAGGAATTTTACTGCTGGAGCTGGACCTAGGCTAAAATTGTTGCAGCTGCTGCTATGTTGGTTAGAAGTATAGATATGCCCATGCATACACTACGCACTGTGTTTGGTCATCATTAGTATAGTATAATTAATTAAATTTAATTAATTAAAATTTAAATTAATTAATTAAAAATTGAATTCAAGTTCAAATTACCTCTAAAAGCGTCCACTCCGTTTTTTTGCAGGATTTTGAACAATGACCTTATATCATAAAACTGGAGTATACTAAACTTATTTGGGTGGCATCCAAGCCATTAAAAATGATCGAATCTCTGTCAACCGAACCGTAGTCCCACACAACGCGATGCTAGACCCTTCACCGTTGGTTGAATGTACTAAAATACTAAATATTTCACTTCTGAAGTAATCACAGCACTGCACAACTAACAGTTAACGAATTTCGATGGCGATGAAATCTTATTCGATTAGATAGCAAGAAGGCTGATTCCGATTATTGCTTGATTTGGTTTGGTATTCGATACAAGTTGATCCGAAGGCAGACAGATCCGTTTTCCGTTATTAGCGTTTCTAACGATTTCAGGCTGGATTTTGGATCTGGAGACCGGCACAGGAAATGTAGAGTGTAATTCTTACTTCTTTTGTATTTTCCTCCGAATTCAGAACTCTGTAGGACATAAAATGACATTTACGTAAGTGTAAGTAAACGATATGTCGGATCGGAATTATATATTTAGAGAACGATGGAACCATCCTTTCAACGTCCTTTATGGCTCATCTATCTATCACCCATCGAATCATCGAATTGACTAAGTACATGATACCAAATACCTATGACCTATATAAAATACAGCACTGTTCATAGTTTGACATTGTATCGGACACTATGCACTACAACAACAATTAATGTGCAACTTGGAACTTTTTTGTTATTTATTGCTTTTTTTGTCATTTTTATAGTCTGTAGTGCGTTTTCAGCAGAATTGTGTAACGCTAACACATGTGACATGAAATAATTACATGATTAATACAATGCCACCATCTTTTGTATTTCGATTAGGTACAAATAACGTATACGTATTACGTACCCTAATGCCTAAGAATTAAATTCCCATCACGGCCAGCTGACACCAGTTGCCAGTCAGCACAGTCAACAGTTGACAGTCAGTAGTTTCAGCTTCGTTCTACGTGCCACTCAAAGGGGTTTTTAAGTCTCCAGAATTATGAATTAATCTTCAAGGCTAGGGGATAGTTACTAGACCTTCTATGTATGTTCTATGTAGTCAGCTCAGCAGTTTTCGTTGTCTTGTCTTGTGTCTTGAATCCGTAATCTGCTCCCCCTCCTCCCTGACTGACAATTCAATTCTAAAACACGGACATTTCCTTCAAATTGTGAAGCACAAAACGGGAGTTGGGAGTTTGGAAGACAAAGACAGTAGTTAACCCTTGTCTGAAAACTAAATATGCCCCACACGAACATACAACTTCTTCCAACACCTTCCTATAATGTATAAAAGCCTGACTTTTTGATTTGGGTAAATCCACTTGCAACTTGTGACTTGGTGCTGAGCTGATGTTTCATCCCTGAGCCACCAAACACACTTCTGCTTGCTGCTGCTGCTGTTATGTTGTTGGCTGTTCTGTTCTCGGGAAGTGTCGATTATTGTGGATAGAAAATACAGAGCGAATTTCGATGAAAATACACGACTCCCACCATCCAGTCCAGCTGCCACCGCCCTTACCTGCTGCAGAAACATGACTAGTGGTTTATCCTTGCTCACAACAGCCTGGTGGAGTGTCGTGTGTTTTAGGCATGGCATTTTTTCGTTATAGAGATGTCTTGAATTGGATTTTCGAAATTGGCAACTCCGACGATATTGGAAAACTTCCTTAAATAGCAACCAAATTCTTTGGTCCCGAATCCCGACGACGCGACGACGACGACGACAAAATAGGCATTATTCATGTAAATTTATGTACAGAAATGGAAATTTCCTCAATTGGCAACCATTTTGAGCGTCCCCAGGAGATTTCCAATATCTAAAATCTACTACCTTAAGGTGGCTCGATACCGGAGCGGGGATTTTCATTGCATTACAATTCCCATAAGGAAAGGGCTTGCGCTAAAAGCTATTTCTTGAGTTAGATTAATTATTTT
>VNWX01000159.1:0-29188 GCA_009869905.1 Ceratophysella communis
TCTCCGATTGTCTCGACTGGTTCGTTACGTATCACAATGGGAAGAAGTCTATGTAAGTCCAGCCTCAGATTCCATGTTTTCATTTCAAGTAGCTACGCAAACACAGTAGTGACAACACCTTAACCCACACATCACAAAAACTAGAATTGATTTTTTGACAACTATGAACATTTTTGATAACAACCAATTGAGTTTTTGGAGTCAACTACCCCTTCCCGAGTTGGGAATCTAAAGTGCGACATTCAGCATTTACTACCTACAATGCCGACTGAACTCAGGCACAGTTTTTTGCTCTTGCTTATTGGCTTCTGCTGTAGTTTAACAATAGGCGTGTATAACCTTACCCAGTGAAAATTATCCTGCGAATCCCTTGTTTGATTTTGAAGGATTGTGCATTTAGTGCTACATTTAAATATCTTTCGATTAAATTTGAGTCGCAAAGGAAGTCAAGGATTGTTTTTGGAAATCCCAGTAAACTACACAAGTATTACCCATGCATATTTTTGGCCCTTGGTCGTAGATTCATTGCTTTCTAAACAGATGAGTATTCCCAAATGCGAAGTGGGCAGGAGGAAGGTTATTTGGATATGTTTGCGGCTTGGCGTCTCCGTCCGAGGTCCCAGTGGAGCTATTACATTACCCGTTTAACGATTCAATTTATGGCTGACCCTGAAGCAGCATGTTGGGAGAAAAGTAACGGCAGTAAAAGTTGGTGGTGACCATTAACAGAGAAAATAAGAGTGACATTCGGGTTGGAGCTACTAACGTGAATATAATTGCTCCCTGCTACTCGGGTATTAACTGCGCATAAAGCTAATTTATGGCCTGAGAATTTGAGTAGCCGGGGAGCAATTAAACGCTTTAGGACGAGTAGTAAGTACTACTCATTGGAAACAGGGATGTTCCGGATGCTGTGCAGTGGGCATGAATAGCCTTCCTAAATCTGGATTCCATATTTTGATGTCCTCACTTGGCAGGACTATGGGAATAGACCATGGCGAGAGTCGTTACGCGTGTTGATGGCCTACTGAAGAAACCGCATTCCGTATTTAGTTGGGTCTGTAGAGCGAAAGAAAGGCAGAGAAAGCGCGATAGTCTCAGCGTAGAAGGAGGCATTGAGGACAATAATGATGGAGGTGGAAGGAAATGAGGATTGAGGGGAAAGGAGCCCAAGTACCTTCAAAGACCAAGAAGAACAAGTCAAATGGTGCGGAAGCTTTGGTTATGAAGAAGGAAGAAAGGGGCTGACCCTTTTTCTCGATTAACTCACGTTCAATAGACTCAAGCCGTGATGCGTCAAAATAAAGCGCACGAAATGCCATGATGGTGTAAATCTTTATTTTTGCGAAATAGCCCATAGTCCAAATAATTTGTGCTTCTAATGGCTAAGAATATTTGGACCAAGGAGATGCGGTTCGTCAGATTTTTATGACCTGCGAAGGCTTCACTTGAGCCGTAATTTTGCTGGACCGGTGCGCACCGTACGCTTTGTCCAAGGTTTTGAGTCTTCCTTAGTCTTCTGTCCCGCAGACAGGAGTGATATCCTTTTCCCGTCGTCTTGCTCCACTCCACTTTGTGGGATGACAAGGATCATCAATCATTTCCTCCACCTCAGCTCGACTCTCCGAGCTCCTGACCCATTCCTCGTGTACAAATACTCATTTCTCTCATCACAAAAACCCCAAGCGCCTTTCTTCAGCTCCATTTTTGAGGTTTCAAAGGATCAAGACCAATTTTCCTCAGAAATAGGCCTACTCTCACTTATCACGAACTCACCGCAAGCACTGTTCAAAGAGCATAGAGACTTGTGCCTACCTCAACGCGTGCAGACGAATAGTCCTAGTCATAGTCGATTCCAGAGCTAACCGGGTTATGACATGAGTCCAATTTTCTGATTGCGGTCAGGGAGTCGCGCCAAACCAATTCCGAACTACAACCATGCTAGAGTGAAATCAGGAACTACTACTTCGATAATTGCATCTAGACGCTATTTCCACTAGAATTGCCTGTAGACACAACCTGGCTGACCTATCATGTGAAAACTCTAGTCTAGGGCTGAGGACTAGCAAATTACTATCGTGGGTATTTGTATCTGTACCCAGTACCTGTACGGATCCGCTTGTAGAACTTGCTTTGTGCAATAATTTGCTTTGCTTTTTTAAGACTTGGGTTGTGGCCAGAGAAGACTATAGATTGCATTGGCAAGCCCCCCTCTCTCCCCTGTGTAGCATTTGCATAACTAATTGTGAGTCTACCTAATTACAACGACTGAGCCCTCACTTAATCAATGAATGCCTCCTGTTCTCTAATTAATGTTCATCGTTCACTTTCTGTCACTCTGAATGTGTTTTTGAGCCGTCCCTTGTGTGCAAACTCTCTGAGAGAACTCCCAATCGGCATTCCAAGAGTACATGATTTTGATACCAGCTAAGCTTAGTTCTCGACTGACTCCAGCGTTCCCCTGTTAGTAATTACATGTTTAGTTTAGTTGACTACTGTACCCCTTTGCGTTTTTTCCTGTCCGCTCCCTTTCTCTCTCTCTGCATCACTCGCCTCTTCTCTTCACAGCTACGTCAGACTCTGCACCAAAAGCGTACGAGAAAAAGACGTGACTCAACCTCATTCGGAGAAAAGGAGCCTTTCTCGGGCAAAAATGTCATTCTCAAGGTAGGTGTAGGCCTTGCTTTCCCTTAACAAACATCTCTTTCTCTCTTGTTTTCCCTCTTCTTTACAACCCTCCAAAGATTCAGGCATGGAACGATGCTTTCTACTAGCCGCACTCGGCCTGCTCAGATCTCTAGTGCCTAGTCTATATGGATGAGTTATGGGAATGTGAATGAGTAGTTGGACATGACTTGACGCTGTAGTGGAATGAAGTCGGACAGAACTCTTATCTCGTATCCCTTTTCTCCTGCTCGTCAACCAGCTTTGCATACAGACGTACGTACTGATAACCTAAGTACGAAATGCCTGCAGCTCCTTAGCACTCGGCTCTTCATTTTCTCGGTTGCAAATGCTTCTCAAATACACTACTAGTTCTATTCAGCAACTGATACACTCAGGATAATGGACTCCTAAGCGATACCGCTCCAAAGGTGACAATTAGTAGAAATGTGCAAACCTGGCTCAAACGTTCCAGTACTATCAATTTCACACTTTTATACTTCCTATCACAAAGCAAATACGGATTTACGCACTGCCTTCAGAATATGAACCGTCTTCGGGCAGCCTCTGACTTGATATTTTATTATTGGCCTTATGAACATCAATACTAACACAATAGACTAACAGCTGCAAGAAATGAATTAACCAGCTTTATTTTCACTAACATTTTAATTTGATTTGCCTTAATCCTTGCATCGGTACTTACGTTGAAACTGCCTGGGCTACAAACAAGAAGATGCTTGTACAAACTACCTATACTTTTAGTGTAGTAGAGCTCTGCGGTACTGAAATGATGAATTGAATACCAAATTGAGCACATTTCCTTCTACATTGACTTGGCTCTACTACTGTAGCTCTTATGACTTTACTCTTGAACATAGCCTTAGCACTTTAGCCATTACAATGCACGTGTAACAGTAAGTACAGTAAGCCTTGGAACGAAAGTAAGAAGTTGAAACAGTGAGCTTCGTATTTTAGGTTTTACAGTTGGAATTATTATGTTTTGTTTTATTCTTGGTTCAGCGTACGTTTATTTGAATTCTGTACAATATACTGCAGCAAAGTATGTGAAGTGATGAGCATTGCAGTTTCGATGTAACTTAGGAATTAAATGATGATTTTTGTGTTTCAGTTTCTCAACATGGCTTCGGTTTTCATGAGGATTTTCAATTTAATATGCATGATGCTCTTGATTGGGCATTGGTCGGGTTGCCTCCAATTTCTAGTGCCTATGCTCCAAGGATTTCCTGAACACTCCTGGGTTACTAAAAATAAGCTCCAGGTAAGATTCGCCCAGATGCTACCTATAAAACTTTTACCTTGTCAATAACAGATGCGCAGAGTCACGAGGTTGCTACAAAGATAGATTTAAGTTCGCAAGAAGTTTATGCATTCACGGGAGGAAAGCACCCAGCCAAGACCTTCCTGTCACTTCAATGGCGTCACGAAAACGGATAGATGAGGTTACGGGACCGCGGGGGATCATACGGATCTCGAAGACGCACAAATATGCATTCAGTTTAACCGTGCTAGAAACTACTAGGTCTAATGTGCATGCAGTATGAGTCGAAATATGACAATTTCAGACAGGACTGACGCTTACATGAAAGGGATTGAGCGGGACAAGTGACAGCAAAAGAATTTCACAGTAAGATTCACTCGAGAAAGTAGACAGTGTACCTAACTGTTATTGGAATCTGAAGCAAGGGCAGCGGAGCAGACTAACCTTCATTTCTTTTCCATTTTCCTTATGTAAAAGGCTAATTTTCTTCAAGGGAGAGACTTGAAGCGGAAGAGTGTCAGTCAGTATTAATTTCTCTTTGAAAGCCAGCTCTCACTTTGTTTCATAGCAGGATCAAGTTCTCTCTTTTCTGGGCAAATGTCAGGAGAAATCAAAGGATTTTTTGCTCAAAGGAATTTAGTGAGTCTCAATAGTTTACCTATTAAATTACTCTGCCAGGAGAAGGGAGGGGTGTGAAATGAGCGACAAACAAGCATTCCAGTAGCAGACTGACATGAAAGTGGAGAAATACGAAAACCAGAGATTTCGTCGTGTATAAGTCTAATTTATGACAAGGATCAGCAAAAAAGCGCCACCTTCTCTCTCCACTTCGTTGGGGCGGCCTACCCTGTTCTTTTTGTGTCGTCTCGCAGTTCTTTTCTTGGTGAAAGTATTCAGTAAAAATCAACGCTTGAAATTACGGATTTGATGAAACTACGATCTAATAAAACTGATGCGAATACGAGTATAATTAATCGCAAATCAGAAAGCTGTGATTTTTTGCAGGATATTTTGATACTTTTTTGGGCGATGACGTGGGTGGAACTGACGCTACGACCCTGATATGGTTGAGGTAGGATGGTATTAGTATGCTTCGTGTGGAATTGGTCTAGCGTCACATTGACATTTTCTCTTCTGCACGAAAATGAAGAAAGAAAGCAGGTCTCTTGCTCGAGTATAGAATTATAGGAGGACGGAAAAAGAACTTTTTCTGCTTGGTTGGACAACTCCTTTGTATGGCACAGGAAAGCGTACGGAGCCCAAGAGAACATAGACGGGCAGCGAGATTGCCCTACTTCCCTACTTCCCTATTTCCCTACTTTGGATGTCCAGCCCTACTCCCTATTTCCCTACTTCCCTACTTCAGGTGCCGAACCCTACTGCCCTACTTCCCTATTTCGATTTTTCTTCCCTACTGCCTTAATACTCCCTATTTCCCTATTTCCCTACTTCAGGTGCCGGACCCTACTGCCCTACTTCCCTATTTCGATTTTTCTTCCCTACTGCCTTACTTCCCTACTTCCCTACTTTGCATGCCCAGCCCTACTCCCTACTTCCCTATTTTGTGAGTCCAGCCCTACTTCCCTATTTCCCTACTTCCCTACTTCCGTCCCGAGCCCTACTTCCCTACTTACTGCCCTACTCCCTACTTTTTTGCTGTAGTTTTCAATTTTAATTCGAACTTCAGGGGCGAATTTCAACCTTACACACTTATCTTGCGTGGGCAAAGCCAAAGTGCATGTTTAAACCTTCCCAGTCCCTCTCCTGCTCAAGTCGTTAGCCATCTGGACGGGCAACAAAATTTCCCTACTGCCCTACGTCCCTACTTCCCTACTTTACATGTCCAGCCCTATTCCCTACTTCCCTATTTTGTGAGTCCAGCCCTACTCCCTACTTCCCTACTTCCCTACTCCGGGTGCCGAGCCCTACTTCCCTACTTCCCTACTTCGATTTCCGAGCCCTATTCCCTACTTCCCTATTTCCCTACCTCAGATACCCTGCCCTACTGCCCTACTTTGCCCTACTTCCCTAGTAAGGTAGGGAAAGTTGCCCATCTATGCAAGAGAACCGACAACCGACGACGGGGTAGTCTACAGACATCAGCCATGAATGTCGGCTGTATACTTTATGCAGATTTTAATGGAAGAAAAAGTAACTGAAAATAGACAGCCGCTTCTATACAGTATTTCCAAATATCTAGTAATAATAGCGACCCTATATTGAGACCGGTTCAAAATTTAAAATTTCTGTTACACCAAAAACCGTCTGCCATTAGGCCGAAGGAACAGTTTTTAGCTGCAGCCTGCAATGTGCAGGACAGATAACTGTCAATGATCCAAATTTCTTCAAGTAAATAACATCACATCAATGTAACGTAAGCTAACTAACTTAGCTGAGATTTGTTGCAATCAGTACAATGTAAAGCCAAGCAGCTTCCCCCGCTGGAGGAAAGCTTATTTTTAAGATTTTGCAGACGGCCCCGAAATAATACTTTTCCCCGTATCACTCGACGTCGAACTGAATTATGCAAAGTATAAAAGTTGAGAAAAGTTAAGACGCAAATCGTGAGCTACTTAGCCTTTTATACACAAGATCTCAAAGCTTAACTTTTCTATCTGAGAGAAGAAGGGCAGAATCAAAATCCCTGGATCGAGGGAGGGCCGCCGGAGGCCCGGAGTTTTCGTCTAGACGAAGGAGTTTGGGAATTGTTCTGAGCGGAGTCAATTAAGTAGATACCTCCGACGAGTCTCTAAATAGTTACATTATAGGTATAGGAAAACACTCAAGGTTTTCGGGAACTGTGGAATGTGTGACACAGGCGGAGAAAGTGCATAGCTCGGGAGTCATATATCAGAGTGGGGCTGAGGAGAAAGTTGGATGTCTGTCGCCTCCTGCCCTGCTCCGCTCAGTCCAACACTAATGACTCTCTTATCTGTCCGTCAGCGGAGCTCCGTTTTGGGGCGAAATGAAGATGAATGAAGGGAATTAAGTGGAGGAGGGCAGGAAGTGCGGCAGGGTGGCGGAGAGCTTGTCCTCACCCGGCTTGGGGCAGAACAATACGGAGACATCTTGTGTCATCGCTTTCTGCAGAGGAACAAACTGCATCCGCACGCCAGTTCCTGCTCTTTGAGTGGAATCGGAATCAGATAAAAGGAAACCTTTCAGTCATGGCCGCGTACTAAATGTTAGTACTCTCTCGGCCTCGGCCCCAACTTTTGTAGGCCAGGGTTTCCTCATTATTCGGCTTAGGTAGCCATTAGAATTGACAGTCCAGCATTTCAGCACAAGTCACGCTGAGCCAGGAGTACTTAAAACTCACTATCTCGTGCGGATGAAGTCGGGGATGAAAGAACATGCTAATATGACATGACACGACTAATCTAGCATGAGCTTCCAGTCCTGTCCTCATGTTACTCGCTCTGTTCAAGCCCAGATACTTATCTATCTATCATGTAATACTGCTAAGCTAATGCCTCTACTACTGCTGCCTTTCTAACTCCATCGCTCTCCTTTGGCTCAGCGCACTATAGCTATTTAGAAGGGAAAGCAAAAGCAGTTTCAATGAGCTCTAACAAATACTTATGCAGCATGCTACTACTGATGTAGTAAATACCGCAATGTCTGACATGCTGGCTGACTATTGACTGCCTCAATGGCGGATGCCAGACCACCAACGTATATTTCCAAGATAAGCGTATTGTATTTTGAATTTTGCGTATGTATAGCTGAATGTTTGATGCTTTCTTTGTCTAGGATGCCTACTGGCTGGAGCAGTATTCCTGGGCGTTGTTCAAAGCCATGTCTCACATGTTGTGTATTGGGTATGGCCGGTTTCCGCCAGACACGCTGACTGATATGTGGCTAACAATGCTTTCCATGATATCTGGAGCTACTTGCTACGCTCTCTTTCTTGGACATGCCACTAATCTTATTCAGAGTCTCGACTCTTCGCGGAGACAATATAGAGAAAAGGTAACCAAACAACATTCCTTCCGCATTCACGTCTCGTTCATTTAAATCAGTCAATCTCAATTTGGGTTACGCAAACAAAATATCCCCGCGGCTTAACTCTAACTGCCTGAAAGTGAACATCCTAAGCCCTGACTTTCATTTCCCGAACAAGCATAAGTATCCATTAGTTCTAGGACATCCTGCGCCTACTGGCCTAGTAAAGCTAAGCACACTCTTAGCTCTGACTCTGACCAAGAATATTGACATGAGAGAAAAAGCCTTCAAATTCAGTAATGCTCCTTCAATCCGTTAAGAGTTTCGAGGCACGAAGGAGCCTTCGTTACATGGTCTTTCCGACCTCCTTTGAGCGGCCACGATGAAAACGGACAAAAACTGCCAGGAGCAATGCAGTTCTTTGTACACTCCCAATTTTTATTAAGTAGTTTCTTCTCAGAAAACGTATTGAAAGGGTTATGAAAAACTGCCGACGTAGCGTAGCCCAACGAGCTTTCCATGCCCTTCCTGAGAACAGTTCTTTAGATATTTGTTTAGCATTTCTGCCTCGAATTCAGAGTCCAGACTAGTCCTCCCGATTTCTCGAGTCATTTGCCTGGAAGTAATGCTACACACATTGCTTTCCGGTGAGATAAGGAAAATATTATTTGAGACACGTTCTACCTCTCCTTCCTTCCTTCGTTCCGTCTGATCTTGAGCGGAAATCCATAAGTGAGTGTCCTCCCGCCTCCAAACACAAACATCCGTGAAAGCAATATTTGTGTCCTATTTGTACATCCTCTCCGTCGCCCTGACTCAGTCTATTTCCTTTGCAGCTGAAGCAAGTGGAGGAATACATGGCATATCGCAAACTTCCAAGAAATATGAGAGCCCGTATCACTGAGTACTTTGAGCATCGCTACCAAGGCAAATTCTTTGACGAGGATGCCATTTTGGGTGAATTATCGGAAAAACTACGAGGAGTAAGTACATTTCTAGTTAGAGCCCGTATCACTGAGTACTTTGAGCATCGCTACCAAGGCAAATTCTTTGACGAGGATGCCATTTTGGGTGAATTATCGGAAAAACTACGAGGAGTAAGTATATTTCTAGTTCCATCAAATATATTAGCATTATTATATTTTGTAAAATACCTACGCGCAAAACAATGCTTGCTAGACACTACAGACTACAGTAGGTATTTCCAAGTGAAAGTGAAAGCGAGAGTTATATATTGACTACATTTTCTGGATTTTCGTTCCTGGCTTTCTTCCGTCTGTCTGCCAGGCGAGGAACGAAATCTATTGTCTACGCATTGCGTGCCTCTACCAAGCGTTGGCATGTGTGTAAAGTATAATAAAACCGGATCTATCCTCAGCTGAAGAGTGTCACTGGTTATATATTAGCATTATTATATTTTGTAAAATACCTACGCGCCCAACAATGCTTGCTAGACACTACAGTAGGCATTTCCGAGTGAAAGTGAAAGCGAGGGTTATATATTGACTACATTTTCTGAATTTGCGTTCCTGGCTTTCTTCCGTCTGTCTGCCAGGCGAGTAAAGAAATCTATTGTCTACGCATTGCGTGCCTCTACCAAGCGTTGGCATGTGTGTAAAGTATAATAAAACCGGATCTATCCTCAGCTGAAGAGTGTCACTGGTTGTACGCACATGTGAGTGTTTGGAATTGATTGTGAGCATAATCGATCCAGTCATGCATATAAAATAACTGCACAAAAAGAAGGCGATTATTGATCGGAATCACTGGCGGCACTAGACCTAAGCTTGAACTACCAATAAATAGTTTATACTTTGTAGAAATGACTAGGCTAGCTGCTCCAGTTCATAGCCCAGCGACAATAAAGCGGGTCGAACAGCAAACACGAAGAGTTTCAAAAGTGCAGTAAACCTACAGCCTATTTTATGATTCTTTGTAGGATGTAATCAACTATAATTGTCGATCGCTCGTGGCTTCGGTGCCATTCTTTGCCAATGCCGACCCCGATTTTGTGTCTGAAGTGGTGACTAAGCTTCAGTATGAGGTCTTCCAACCAGGTAACTTTCTTAATTCTTAGCTCAAACGACCTGTCAACGTCGTCTTCTATTTAACCCCAGCGCGCCACTCGACTTTCACTAACGAAAAATTGAAAGAGAAAGTCTGTCAGCTCCATAAACTTAAAAGTCCTTAGACGAAGTTATAAATAATCTGATTGAAAATATGTTAATTGAATTAATTTCAGATAAAATTTAACTTTCTCTTCAGCCTCACTCAAATTTATTTTCCAAGATTTTATGGCAAAGTTGTTTATTCTTAAAGTGCCCTCAAAGCTAAGCGTCTGTCAGGAACAGGATTGACTTCGACATTTGATTGCCTACACCGCAAGAGTGAAGTCATGTTCTTTAAATAAACACGATGATTTCTTATTAAGATGGCGATTTTATTGGTTAAGGAAATGTTGGTTTGACACTAATGCTTGGCTCTGTCGTTGCAGGTGACATAATTATAAAAGAAGGAACGATTGGTACAAAGATGTATTTTATTCAAGAGGGGATTGTTGACATTGTGATGGCATCAGGAGACGTGGCCACGTCTCTCTCGGACGGCTCTTACTTTGGTGAAATCTGCCTTCTCACCAACGCAAGGCAAGTGAAAGCCAGCAACCCCTCCCAACCACATACATCTCAGCCAAATTCCCAAGTGTCAGCTCAGTAGCGCATTGAATAAAAAACAATAACTTTCAGGGCTTAGCTTTAAAATTGTGTTAAAGAAATTCATTGTTTTCTCGTGACAGTCCTTGGGACTTGGGAGTAGCTCTCCTCCCCTGACCCTCTTTCTCGCTCCTTATCGAGTAATAAATCTTGAGCTAGTCACATATTAAATTTCCCCAGTCCCTTTCTGGGAACTGAGAAAAGTTCTCCTGGCTTCAGCTCCTCTCACACATCTCTGTGGTGTAATCTCTTTGCTTCTCTACCTCCGTTTCTATGCCAAACTAATGCTTTCTCTGCTGTCTTTCTTTAGGCGAGTTGCCAGTGTGAGGGCCGAGACCTACTGTAATCTGTTTTCACTTAGCGTGGAACATTTCAACTCAGTACTGGACCAGTATCCACTCATGAGACGCACCATGGAATCTGTTGCTGCTGAGAGGTTCGTGCAATACGTTTCAAGTAGAGATTAACCATTTGTTTGGCAGAGTTGCTTGTGGTAATTCCGCGGTCGCGTAGCTGGATAATCAAACATTATTTGAGTCAGACGCAGGGCGAACAAATAGAACGCTCTCCTTCAAACTTTCTCCTCACTTCATTTGAGTGGCATTAGAATGGACGGAGAAAGGAACTCCTGAAAGCTGTTAATATGAAAAGTTGGAGAAAAATAGTCGTATTAATAAAGTCCTATTACAATCATCCTTCCTCCTCGCTTCCTTTCTCACTCAGTTCCTTCCAGGGACGCACTTCATCTTCTCATGCAGTCGACTGGAAGGCTCCAGCCTTAAAATTAATGATGATACATGCACGGAAAAACGTACAACCCAAGCTCACGTATAATATCAGTACACAGACCAGCTTCATTTTTTTACTTTTGCTATCTCTGGAGTCAAGCTCCAGAGTATGTATACCGCATTTCTTCAGCAATAGTCAATAGCCTACTTTCAGTAGACTTTCTCCTGCTGAAATGTAGACCTAACACCTGCTAGGTCTATGCGGTAAGTAAGATAGATACGATAACGACCATTTCAAATACACAAGTTTTCCAGTGCAAACTTGCACGGATATTGGACACGAAACCCATTAAAATAATTAACTTGTAATCTGCTGATCTAATCTCGCTTTTGTGTCCTTAACGCCACTACATGTATCTTTCGGGTTGGGCTGTAGGTAGAGAAGAAAGTTTATCCTGAAACCAGGTAGGATTTTGTATTCTGTCAATTAGTTTCTCGGTAAAAGTTTTCTTCGTTTTCGGAATGGAAAGAAACCCTACGGAGTCTGCCGTCGGTTCCAATGTTCGTCGGCAACGTAAGCAAAGTTGACAAAGCGGAAGCCTATGAGTTAAAGTTTAACTATATATCTCTCGTTGTCCTCGGCAGTAGTAGTAAAGCGACACAAAGTTTTTTTTAAATACCGGCTTGGGCTGAAATGATGCGGCGCGGAGTGCAATAGAATGGCAGACCTCTGGCCTAATGCATTATGGAGCAAGGCTATCCAAGATCGAGTAGCCTGGTCCTTCCAAGGCTGCCCAAGTTAGGGATAGAAACCCAGCCTGAACTTAGAGAAAGTGAGAGTTTCGGGAGTGGCACTGCTACTGTTGTGGTGTGATTACAAGGCAGTATGTATGTAGCAGTTGGAAAGCGAATCATCTTGAGCCTGAAAGAAGTGGCATGGACTGACTGGCGTTGGTGGAGTCGGATAAATTGGGTTAGGAGTCAAAAGACGAGAGAGGTTAATCGAAATCCGACGGGATTAGAAAGAAGCGACTTATTTATTCGAGGAGCTTCGAGGAGCACTGCTAGGGACAACCGCCTGTCTGTTCGTAGTGAGGATGAGGATTAGACTGGAGGAAGACGGACGGGACGGACGTGGGAGATATTAATTATTTCTCGCGTGCGTCTCAGTCTTAACTAAACCCGAACCGCTTAACTTGCCACTACTATTCGGTTGTGGAAAAAGAAAGGAGTCGATGTGCATTGTTCCTCGAGAGTTAAGGCAGAGGAAATTGAAATCCCGGAACGCAAGAGAAACTTAGTCGGGATTTTCTGTTTAATTGATTGGATGGTGAGGAGAGAGGCTCAGGCCTGCTCTCGACTCAAAGCCTGACAAAATGGGATGGGATATAAATTCCCATTGCCTCATGTCGAGAGATCAAAGAGAGACGTCACTAAAAGGATTTAATTCTCTAATTCCAGACTCAATAAAATTGGCAAGAATCCTAATCTCGTGGCAGTGACATCGCGTGAAGATCAATCAGTCTCCGCCATCGTCACTGCGCTCTCGGAGCAAGCGGATCATGAGGATGACGAGGTCGACTTAGAAGAAGTTCACCTCGTCAGTAACAAAAGCAAAGACAAGGACAAGAATGAAATGAGAGAGTTGACCAAGGCGCTGGCCAAAGTCAACTTGCCAAGGCCGAAGTCTGAAAATTGTTTCCTAGCATCTCTCGAAACCCTCCATCACCCAGCAACAGCGCCCATTCTTGTAGCACAGCCCTCCTCTCCGCCGCCCGTATCTCATGCTGCATCCCTCCCACCCTCCGCGCAGCCCTCACCCCCTGTCAACCCGAAGACCGGAGAATCAGCGGGACCCCCGGGGGTTGGCAGTGAAAAAATCATGCCCTCTTCAGGCAATCAGGCACAGATGCAGCATCCTCTCGCATCTATCGCCCCACAAGTGCAGACCAGGGGGCGAGATTTAACAGGAATTAAATCAACTGACTTTCCTTCGAGCCAGCTCGACGGAAAGACATCCTCGTCCCCGCCAACCACTTCGACGGCTGACCGCGGATACGACGCTCCGCCCAGCTACGCCGCACTTACACAAACGCAGGCAGGACCCGGCGTTTCGGTCACCAGTCAGAGTCAAGTATCCCAACCAGTACAACCGAAAACTATTTCGGCTGCAATACACCCATTAATCTCGTCAACGGCCGGTCCGGTCACCCCGACTGTGATCCCACGAATTGTTACAATTACAACTACGGCCGGGCCAAGCACAACCTCAAAGACTTCGGGAACCACATATACTCCAACATATAGTTCCGCTTTCTCTGGGAGTAAAAAATAAAACATCAAAGAATAATTATCGTACTTCGGTATACCACCGGCTCATAGTATGTTCACATGTTAGTCTAGGGCGAGTATATCGTCGATCGCCGGTTATTCCCGTCTAGTTAGGACATACCTATTAACTACAACATCCTGAGACTGAAAAATAGAAATTATATTCCAATTTCAGGATGTAATAAAAACCCAAGTGGCAAGCCTTTCCTCAATAAGCAATAGTTCATCTGTGACACGTTTCTAGAGAAAGAATGTAAAGCTACAAAAATATGAGACATGAACGTAACCCCTTACTTGTGAGCATATTGTTATAAATTAAACATACCAACTAGCAAATACAAACCTAACTTTATTATACTGTAGAATACCCATGCAAGAGGTACCCCTCGATGCATGTTCACTCCACGAGAAACAAAAACTTTTGTAATTCGCAAATCAAGCATATAATTTAAGTCAACCATAAGTATATTCCTTGTTTTGTCCTACCTATATGAAAAAAAGTAAATCCTTCAAATAAGATAAATAATAATATCCCTCCAAATGCATATGTTTTTCTAGACGCCCCTTCCAAAAGAAATTAGTTCGCCTGAGTACCTTATAACACCACTGAAGTGTGAATAGAATTAAGAACCATTGAAATAGATACACTACTTTATTCGTAAATACTAAATAGTATCACACAACTCTGAATATCTTTAAGATTTGTACAGTACTTAAAATAGAGCAGAGAAAGTACCACCCCACACTGATTAAGAAATACATAGCTTTAATCGTAACCTAATATTATATCCTCCTAGTCCCCGAGCTGGAATTAAGGAATCGTCATTGCCACCTGTGATCCAATACTAGTCAATCTACGAAATAATCTATAAAAATTGTACTAAACACCTAGGACCTAGCATGCATTAAAGCCGGTAATTTTTTGTTAGAATTTTCAATTGCTGCAGCCTAGAAATATTCACTTTGTTCTATTAATCAATGACAAAATCGGCAGACAAGACAAGAGTTATATTTAATGAGCTGTTTGGTAGACTTCATCCACCAATAATAGAGATAGAATAGAACCGCTTCTGTTGTCTGTTCATTCTAGAATTTCTTAAGCACCTTGAGAACTAGTTTGTAGCTCTATTTATATGCTAACAAGAGTCACACAATACAAACCTCTTTAAAATGGTGCTGGATAACTAAACAATTACTTCGATAAATTACTGGTTCAAACGAAGGGAATTCCAGGACAAATGATCGATTACTAAATGACCTATAGGTAGGTACCTACCTTGTTTAGGAGCAAAAGTTCTCTGAAGTGTGTTAGCAAACCAATTGATGCGAGGGATGGTGCTCAACAAAAGTAAAAGTTAGAATTATAGAATAGTAGAATTAATCCGTATAAGACATAAGAGATTAACGACATCTAAGTAAATAGGTACTATATTAAGTACAAAATTGTTTGAAATACTTATGCGTATTATGTCACCTTACCATCGATCATTTAATTTCGTGACCCTTGTTTAAAGCTACTTTCAAAAGGTAATACCTGAAGCCGTGTTTTTCGTTAAAATCTAATGTTTAATCTAACCGTAAACGTAAACTGTAACAATACCTTGACCCTGAGGTAAACCTTCCTCAAAACAAACTAGGAGAAAAAACTCTAGTGCCTCTAGCCAATTCTCCTCAGTAGGTTTTTGAAAATAGAAATTGAATAATTATATGCGTGCGAGAATGAAAAGTGGTTACCAATAAAGAGAGAACATTTTACCAATATTATCTTGGCTGAAAAATATGTTTGATTGTATTTAATGTGCGAACATAGTCAGAGAAAGGAAGTGCGAGGTCCGCTAATAAAAACCGTAGAAAATTCCAAAACTTATTCTATTAGTAAGCAAGTCTGACAGTACATTTTATGTAGTTTGCATGAGCAGCATTTGTAATTTAAATTCTATACTATCTTATATTCAAGTCACACGAAAACATAACCCAGCTCAAATTAAAAGCCTGCCTTACGGCACCTCGGGACCAGAAGGTCATCAGCATTTACTAGAGTATTGCATGGATAGGAGCATTGCATTTATTAGAGTATTTCAATTACTTGAGTTGCATTCATACTAGAGTATTGTATTCTAACACAGTTGCATCTTGGCCTAAATTGGAATTAGAAGCGGCTTTACATGTAGAGTTTAGTGTTTGAGTATTTCCAACGGGTTTACATACAATAAATATTGCTACGGTAGAATTGTTAAGCAAATTTTAAAAAAAATGTGCTTAAAAGATTTTTCATCGCGCACACATGTTGGATCTGCTTGATTCGCTTTAAATGCAGTTTATGCTTTACGTGATATTTATAGTTGATTTTTGAACTTTTTTAGCGTTTCTATGTTTTTGTATTTTGTTTTACACTTTGCTTCATTTTAAACTGCTTTTAATAGGAATAATGTTTTGTGAGTGCGCTTTCATTGATTTTGTTAATAAATTTTACTTTTGATTTGTGCTTCGCAAAAACGTTAAACTTTTTATATATAGGCCTTCTACATAGTTCTACGGTGGTTGTGAGTTACGATGCTTGCACATCTATCAATGTGAACGGACAGACAGACGGACGGACAGGGGCATCCCAGTAGACCTTCGACCTTCTGGTCTAAACTAGGTGAGCATGAGAAATTAAGTTAATGAATAGATTGTTGATCCGTACCCGGAACGCAATATCAAGATTGACTCCGAATAGTGCAAGACTGTCAGACAGGGACAGGGTCAGGACCCTGAGCGATTGAGAGACCGCGGGCCCGACCACCATTCGGGTTCATTCCTGGGTGGTACTCGGTCAACGGCAGACTACCCATTTTGTGGAGGTGCATCCATTTTTTGAAACTTATTGTAAATACATAGCTATAAGCTCACCTGATCCCAATCTAAGCAAACAGTAAGTTGGATTTGTTCTCCGTCAGTAGACGTCGTTGTAATTATATTTTCTCCGTCAACTAGTTCAACCATTTCCACCTACCGTGGGCAGTAGGGTTCGAATTTCATTTTCATTGCTAGTTGCAATTAGCGTTGTGGGGGAAGAGGGTGAAATATGTTGAACTACTACAGACTCCCGGTCCCGGTACTTTAATCGCTTCGATCGTTCCTGAAGACTTTTTCTTATTTCTTCCAAATAGAGTTCTTGTTCCTGGTTGAGTACTTCCTTCTCAGCACGGAATGCCTCCAATTTATCGAGCAGTTCTTGTTTCTGGGCTGCTAGGGCGTCTTCGAATGCTTTCACAAATTTCAACGATTCTTTCCTTGTTCCCGATTTCGATTTTGAAGAAAAAGGGAGCTTCTGGGTGAATGGCAATTCTTTTCTGATTCTCATCACCGGAATGAGGTACTTGACCTGCTTGTAGCAGTACCAGTTCTTTTCTCCACGTCCTGACAATTCCAGGTATTTCTTTCTGACGTTGTACCATTTCTTAGCACACGTGAGTTTGGTGGCATCATCATAACCAAGCTTCCGCATTTCCTCTGCAACGGATTCCCAAACCTCTACTCGTTGCCGACTTACATGTTGCTTAAAATTCAATTCATGTTCTCGCATCAGTTGTAGAAGCGTAAGTGTTCTGTTGGAGTCCCAGAGCTTTGTTTCATCTGTGTCACAAAGAAATATAATTGCCTACTTTAACTGAATTGAAAATTGTTTCTGTTATATAAAAATTAGATGACCCACGTTCTTTACCTACCTTTCTTAGATTTAGGCCTCTTAGTCTTCTTCGCCCATTTAGCAGTTCGTTCTTTGGTATGAGAAAAATAAGTATTGGCAGAATTGGTACTTGTATTCCCAGAGTTGACATCAAACGTAGTTCCAGATGAACTCTGAAAGACCGGTACTGCTGTCGTCTCAGTGGTCGAATATGTGTGATATGTGTGTTCCGCGATTCGGGAGTGCTCTTCTGTTTCTTCATTGAAATAAATATTGCCCAACTCTTGGTCATTGATGACAATATTGTTGAAGTCCGTGGAAGAAATAGGAATGTAATGAGTCGCGAATCCCGTCTCCGCGTCTTCGTAGCCAATGCTCAAGTAAAACTGTCCTGGCTGAAGTGAGCTTCCATTTGAATCCATCGTTTCTGCAGGAAGTGGAAAGCTTGAAGTCGAACTAGAGGCGCCATCCCCTGCTTGCATCTCTACAGGAATTCCAGAAACGAATTTTAAAAAAAATTATCGCATGGTGTTGGTGTACATTGATCGGATTTGAGATTTGAATAAATACGCTAACGCCAAGTCTAAATTGTAGTTTTACGCTTTTGCTTGTCGGATTAGAAGCCCTAATCTTATAAAAACTAAAAACACTGATAACAAAACAAATTAGGCACAGGCATTAGGCATCTGCTGTTCTTTTCAGTGTACAACCACAGCCCTTCGGCATAGCTTGGAGATCTAAACTCAAAAGATGAGGCTGAGGGCTGAGCTCATTAAAGCTAAACACTAACTAAAGAATGAATGTGTGAAATATAAACCTCGGTTTTGGGTTTGGGGGCCTGCTTCGCTGTCATCATATTCCATAATCTTGGGTCTTCAGCTGCTTAATATGACCTTCTTAAAAATTGAGGGTGTTAGAGAGCTGTGAGGTTCTTGGTCATCGACTGACTGGGATGGATATTAAAATTAAACAGTCAACAGTAACAATTACAAGGTAAATTTCTTCATTTTATAGAATACTTAATAGACTTTTTCTCTAGGGCTGACGTTTTCCGCCACAAAGATTCAAAACTGCAGACATCACGAGACATTTTTACGAGAGGGGCCGCTGGAGAGGCTTCTCAATCACTCGGAGGACGCCTTGGCCTTGGAGAAAGTCGAGTGAAAGTGAAAATGAACGAGACGATTTTTACGAGAGGGGCCGCTGGAGAGGCTTCTCAATCACTCGGAGGACGCCTTGGCCTTGGAGAAAGTCGAGTGAAAGTGAAAATGAGCTGACTTATCTATGGAAGAACTGCATTGACAACAGACAGCAACAATAACCCCAATAAGATTTCTACGTTTAATAACGTTTTAAAGAAACGGTTTATTTATTCTTATACCAAATCTAACGAAGATATTTATTTCTTAATGCTATTGAAAAATATATATTATTGAATGAAAAGTGTTATATTACTCAATACTCAATCAAGATCACGAGACGGGGAGTATGGTACGAAGTAGAAGACCAAGAATACACCAACCAGTAGAAGTAGCGCTATCCCGATACCCACCACATCCGATTTCGTAAAGAAGCTGTCTGTCAATGGATCCGCCTGACTTGTCTCAACTTCATTTTCTGAGGCAGCCATAAGTCATAATTCGTCAGAAATTCGTAATCGGCAATCAATACGAATAATTTATTGGGAATTCTGATTGTGGACTTACTGCGTCTTCTCAAATATTTCTTATTCTGCAAGTACAGAACTTCCGTAGCATATAGACCGCCCTGAAATACTTTGATCAACGGATCAGACATCCTTACACGGACTCCGCGACCAGTGACCAGGTTCTTTGCGTCCATAGAGTTCTCGTATGTAGAAATGTCAACCTGAAGGTAGAGTTCAAATGGGCTTGTTTTACTTTATTTAAAAACCTGTACACTGTACAACAGACGTGTTTAACAGCAATAGTTATAAATAAATATGTGAGAAATGTTACCACATAACGAGCCACGATGTCTCCTACAGTGACAGGACGAACCAGGTGCTTCATTTTCAACATATGGACGATTTCAAAGAGACCCACAACGTCTTCTTGATTTTCAAGCCTAATTACAAACACACCTTTCCCGTCGTATTCTCTCAAGATCAGGCAGAACTTCTGAGTAATCTTTTTGTCATGAAATTCTAAAACAAGGTCGCCCTTTTCCGAAGGCCAGGGATTCCTAGCTTTTCTTGAGCGATGATCGCCATCACCATGATTTTCGGTGGACTTAAACGCCATAATAAATCTAAAAATGTACGGCTTATAAATTCGCAGCTCAAGAAACGTTTATTTCCGTGTTATCAAAGATTTTGCTTTCTCTTGTTCAATTAAATTTCTGTGTGGGTAAACTTGTTTGTTTGACCGGCGTTTCCAAGATAAATGTTTACCTTGTCGACACTCGAGTAGTAAATCGTTCAGAACTCGGGCACCTACTAAATGAACATGCATTTAAAAGTAAAAATTCAAGAGACGCTTGTCTTCTTTTCTCCTGTTATAAGGACTCATAAGATTCACGCATTGAAGTCGGCATTCTTCGGACTTTCAACCAAACAGCTAAACTTGTCGCTGTAATTACGATAAGAAATCCGATCAGAAGATAATGGTTGTCTGAAATAATTTAAATTAAATTTTTCGAAGTTTCATATTATTCTGTAGTGTATTACATGTATAGCAATGATTAAACTCACCAACACTTGGGATTGACTGCTGTTCGACGGAAATGCTGGTAAGTTTATCAAAATGATTATTTTTACACTCTTTCTCCCAATTTTCAGGAACGACGGTGTTCGTTACTTCTACGAGACGAGTTAAATAACATGGCACGCCACAGGCCTCAATCGTTAACTCATAGGGCTCTCGATGTGTTGAATTTCGATAATACATCTATTATATATTCAAGAAATATTAATACCACATCTAATCAAACATGTTGTACGAGTTTAAAATTTAAACGCCATGAACCTTAATATGTGACAGGTTATAATTTGGTCCTTTGTGCAGTTCAAGGATCAGTGCAGCTGCATACGTTGGATGTGAGGAATCGCCAATTGACAAGCTATTTCTCAGCGACACAATCGTATCATCATGACCACTGTACAAATTAACTCGCTTGTTTCCTGGTTGAGCAGCAGCATTTTCAAAATTTTCGAGCAGCAGTTTCAAGAAAGGCCCAATTTTCAAGCGTTTTAGAGCTGTCGTCGATGTTTCTAGTTTCATAGCTATGTCGTAAATCTGCTGCATCTTCTCAAATACGTTCATTTGCCATTTTGCAAGTGGTCGATGGTGAGCTCGCTAAAATTTCAATCACCTCAAGTAATGCATCCCAATTGATAATTTGAACAGAAATCTATTCTGCATATTCATACTTCCACTGCGAGGATGTCTCCGACGAAAGCTATGTCAACTAGTGTATTTTCATTCGTGCCAGCATGCTGATTCACATATGAAAGTAGATCCTGGTTTTCCATCGTCCAATGAGTGACCCAATCGCTTTTCCATAAAGCTTTCAGGAGTATTTCATAGGTAGGACAATATTTTGTCATCTTAATTATCTTGAGAAAAAAACTTCAGTTACAAATTCATGCACAATTTACTAGACTCTGAATAACATGAACTTACATTGTCGTCGGATTTTGGTATTCTTAGGATTGGAATTTCTTCGATAGAGTTTGCCAGGGCATCCCAATCCCGAACGCTTTTGCTTTTACAAGAAACACACCTCGGCCCGTATAATCCTGCCACCACCATTTTAGCACTGACCACAGTTCTTTCCAAATCTGATGAAATAACGCTAATCTCTGCAGGCTGATAGACTGAGCTTAAGAAATTTATGTAGCGCTGCCGTAAGAATGATCCAAGGTTATACGCCTGACGCTTGCCAATCTGAAAAACCTCCATTTAAAACTAACAGCCAAGGCTCAGATAATTTTAGTTTCTTTGGTGTTTTACGTTCTACTTACATCGGTTAACTTTCCGTTTTCTTCTTCAGGAAATGGCGAACAGGATGGGCAAGTAAATATTTGATTTCGATCACCGTGTCGAAAAATCTGCCAGAATTTAAAATGAACATTTTAGTACGGAGGCCTTAAAATACTGTACTTTTGCCTCTTTTAAAGCAACTATGTAGACCAACGCGCCGAGGAGAAAGCAGAAAATATTTAAAGTTGCACAACAACGGTTCCAATAATTGAGATAAAGCTTGGGTTACCACTTGAACGGACTTAAGGGTGTCCAGGTTCACCGTTTGATGTCTGTTTTCAGGATTTTCGCCAAACGCTGCTTTGAAAATACTTATGAAACAGATTAGCCGCAGCAGAAACTCGAGGATATTTAGAAGAACCATTTCAAATTCTGTGAGTTGATGTTTTGTTTTTTCTAAGAATGTGACTATTTTTTAAAACCTAAGCCTTGCTCAGAATTTGGTAGCTAATCGGTGTTCTCGCGGTTCCAACTCACACCGTACAGTACCCGATATGTAATGCTCTATCTCTGTTTCATTTCAACAAAAACAAAAGACACAAAAGTAAGAAATACGTATCAGTTTCAAAGCAGCTTAATTGTAGAATAGGTTCGAGAAGGAGGGGAAGAGGGGACTGAGGATGGTGCACATTGCACATTGTGTAACTTTTTTAAGATGACTTATAAGTTGTGTCTTGTGTCACTCACAAATATAAGCCTTGGCTATCAAATTTCACACCAATACATATGCCTCTTTCAATCGATACTTCTTATGACAGTTGAAGCAAGAATATGTAGAATCGAAATGCATAATCCGACCCTGTTCCGGTTACAGGACTTAGGAAATGGAATTTTATGGATTTGCTTGAACGAGCTTGAACTGCATTTTGTAGTATTCGTATTGAGATCAGAAATAATGCATACCTACTATAATATCCCTTTACACTACGGTTGTTCAAAAATCGACCCTTCTATCAATACTTTCTATCAATTAGGCGTGTGAACATCAGAATAACTTTTTTACTATTTATTTAAATCAACCAGAATCATTATCGCTTTCGAAATCATTTTGACATTATTACAAGGCCTAATTGACGCATGCCAATGTTCACTGGCTTTTTGGAGGGAAGAACCTTAAACCTTATATGGCAAAGCAGAAAAATGCCAGAATAATGCAAATAGGGAGCGTTATAATTATCATCATAAGTGCCATTTTCATTCGATTGACTTTTGCCAATTCTTTGCGTTTTTTGACAACTGTAGTCCCAATGAATTTGTTGACGCTCCATAATTTTCTTTGCACGATTCCCATGTTCGGATGGGGTTTCTTCAATTCATTGTCCAACTGCTGCATCTTCCGTCGGACTGAAAACAGATTCGGAAAACATAATATTTAGGACACTTGGATTTGGACTTTAATTAAAAGATATACCAATTATAAGCTCTTGTCCCAATTCCCATCTGAACTTACCCTTGTCACCCGCACTACTATTCCAAAACCCAGGTGCATCGAAGCTCTCTTTCAATTTTTGCATTGCTTCGCGAAAGTATTGCTCATTCTTTTGATCTTAAAACATTGTGAGAATTCATCGTTAAGCAGATAATGGTAATTTAGAATTTAAAAGGTTAAAAGGCGGCGCTCAGAACTTACGGAATCCTTTATCAAAAACACTTCCGAAGTGAATATACAAAGTGGCGTTCTTGGTTTCTGGCCCGAACAATGCCCTCACTGGAGTAAACAGAGTTACTCTCTTCCTCCTGTCAGTGGTTAAGTTTTTCATTCCATCGGACCCCATAGACATACTTGATTGGCTTTTTAAAAAAAAATTGCCAGGTCTCTTAAAGCTGACTACACTAAAAATATTTCTTGTGCAATCACAAGAGCTTACCAGATAACTCCCAACAACTTTTTCAATTGTAACATCCAAGTTTGATTCGGTCAAGGTGCAGTCGACGGAAGACTTGTACGGCATTTTACCGGTATAAAACGCCTCCTTCCCATCGTACTCTTTAATTGTCAGCTTGTAAGTTTCCTGCTTTCTCCTGTACGAGCCACCGGAATCCGCCATATTTGGTCTTTGAATTGAGCGAGCTTTTAGAATGTTCAATTTTCAAAGACGACAAACCGCAGCACAAGGTGTTGACTAAAAAGTTTGAGGTGAATTTGGTAATAAACATATTTATTTCAATACTTTATGTTGTTGGGCAAATGTTTGATATTGGCGTTGCCAAGCCATTTTCAAATTAGGTGATGACTGATGACATGGCGCACAAATTTTATTTGCACATTTCAAGGCACATGACGTGTGAAAAATTCGATTTGTCATCTGGTACTTTAGATTCTAAATTACTAATGCCCACAGCAAGAATACACTTCCAAAATAAACATGGACACTGAAATTTTGTACCAAAACATCTTGTGTTCTTATTTGGCGTTTGAAATTATAAACCTTGTATGGTACTGTGCTCCAAAAAGTTTCATGTTATACAGGAGTAAAGGCAGTACATATAGTCGAATCATAGTCCATACTCATAGTTGAACATAATCCTTAGGCGAATTTAGTCTTGTCGGAAGAATAACTGTGGTCAACACAGCGGTAGCCAAGATGAGCAGGCATATCCCCAATCCGAAAACATATCGCAAGCCTGAACCGTGAAACAGAAAGTTAATTTTTTAATTCCCACAATTCGCCAGGCTTATTTTAGTCAGTTTAAAATTTGATCAATTGAGCCTATTGCCGGTTTCAGATTAACCGTGCTTACTTTGTTGCGGTGTCTGTTCTGTCTGAAGCTCAGTTATACTGCATTCCAAATTCCAATCCTGGAGAGGAATAAACGGGTCCGTTGCTTCAAGAAATCCTTGGAAGCTAATCGGTGTTACCATACCCTGGGATTGAAAGCTCGAAGGGCCCATCGTTGGTGTTGTTCAGATAAAAGAACTGAAACAAATACATAATGTAATCCTCTTTAGGGAATCATATATAAATCGCCTTATTACCCTTATGAAATGACGACTGCCAAAATCCTCGGAGTTTGATGAGTTCCTATGAAGTTCGATCATGAAGGCGGAAGCATAGGCTGGCCTTTTATCCACAAACTTGTAGATTCCAAGCGTCATCATCAGTTGTATCAAGGTATAGTCGTGACCGGAGAATAAGATCATTTTCCGTCTGGAGTCTTCCATGAGCGGCGGTTGATTGAGTATATTGGCGGAAATTTTAGATTCCAATGTTCATCCTAATCAACTTCAGCAATGGACCTACACGAAGCCTTTGAAGCTCGGGTGTAGCAGTTCGAAACCAGAGTATTGTTTCCACAATATTCAAAACTTCTTCCGTGTTATAAAACGGTAGCGTCCAATTTGGCAGTGGGAGGTTATAAACTTCTTGCTAATTATTGGACAAAACTTCAGGTTAGTACTTCGCAATAAAGAGGATCGGGAAGGCACGTCTTTAGTTTGCGAATTTACCGACCTGAATCACAAGCCCATCGTGAAAATCGACGAACGGTTTGTCGTATCTCGTCAGGTTTAGCAAGGAGTACTGATTTACATAATCTAAAAGATCTGCGTTTTCATTATCGAGATTTCTTACTGTCTCTGAAGTTTCCATGAATTCTTTGAGTAATTTTTCGTACTTTTCACAGACCTTGCTATAGCCAATCAACTAGTAATGACAAATATATGGATACCTTCATTTTCCTGTGATACAGAATGCAGGCTTTTTTCTACAAATCTCATTGAGTAAGAAAACATACATTGTCATCCTCGCGTGGAATCGTTCTAATTGGGAAAGGCGTCCATTGTCGAATTGTGCTGTCATTTTGCGAAAAGTGACTGTAAATCCCTGAAGCAACCCCTAGGCCACTCAAGATTGTGCGATCCTTGTCAGAGCTTAGCATATAGGCTTCATATTGGGAATACTGGGGGCTAAGAAACATGCCGTATCGTTTTCGAAGATACTGCCCCAACCCGTACATTTGTACCAGACCCGCCTGCAGTGATAAACTAACATTACAAATCATTAATGGTATTGAAATTGTAATCAAAATGGATCTCTAAATTAAATATACTAACAGTACACGAATTCGATAGAATAATTATTAGTCCATACTTCCGTTAACTGGCCCCAGCCGCCCGGAAAATCCGATTCCTGGTAAGGGCTCGTCGGATAAGATCGTATTGGATTTCTGGATCCATGTCTGAAAAACTGCAGTATTTATTAAAATTTGCCCCATAAATAATTTCAATCCAGGGACAATATTTCAAGGATTTGTCTTACTACTTGCACTAATTCCAATGTGTCACTACTACTCCGCTCAGTTGATGACAATGACAAACATTGGTGAATGACTGCGATAATCACGAGCAAACTGAGAAAATTCAACGCCCACGAATGGGTCACAACAGCGGCCATAGCAAGCAATGTTATAATTAAATATAAAATGATGTGCGCTACTAAGTTTTCAGATAGGAATGCTGGCTACTGCTCCAAGGAATACGATACATTATCAACATAAATGTAACAATATAAAACAAATACGATTTCTGATAAGAGATAGATAGGTTATCGAAATAACGATGGAACGTTACTTTCATCCAGGTTCTGCTCTTTTGTCATACATGAGTTTCACACATTGCTGTTTTCCAGTGTCACCAAAATGATGAAGTTTTTAATTATTCTAAAGGTAAAATGACCACGCAAATTTGTTCTAGGTTCTAGGTATATAACTAACTTACAAATATATGTAAAATAGATGCGTACGAATAAAAGCAGCAGCAGCCCTAAGGAACTATACGGTCTATTATCTATTTGTCCCGGACCGCACGCCGCACCCTTTATTTTATCTGAAATACATTACAATAATTGCCCTTGTTGCTATAATCTAGATTTTGATCATACACGACTTCCATCAGGAATCACAAATCACAACCGAAACTAGACGTATATACCTACTCCAATTTCGGACATAACTCGAATCGCCAACAAGACAAGACTCGACACTCGACTCGACTAGAGGGAGATGAAAAATAAGACGCTCACATGGTATGGTATTTGGCCTTGACCAACGGACGACGGCAATGTTGATTGTGCGATTTGGATTGGAGAACCTATCGGTTTCCAGTTCCAGTATCGACAGTTCATTGCAGCATTTGGTTAGGATCCGATTCTGTACTTTGCAACAATGCATTCAAATATTAATATATGTATTAAGGACAGCATAATCTTCTGCCAACACAAATACAGTACACTACAACACGCGAAAATGAAAATAATCATTTTTTAATTCAAGTTGAGCTATTTTGAAGTAGACAAATTACAATAAATTATAATTACAGTGATAGAGTTTTTGTGGATAGTTAACGAGTCACCTCATTGAAACCGGTGGCACAGCGTGGTTCGCTTTGCATGTCATTTTAACCGAAGTTGGGTTCTTCATGTTTAACTCAAATATCATCTTCGTAAATCTGAAAAATCAAATGTGACAGCAATTAACAATACAATTTGCAGGCTTAGCTTCCAAAGTGGGTTAAAAGTTAAAAACCTAAATACAATAAAAATTTATCATTTCCCACAGTAAAGAAATTGACGATGACGCAACTGCCAAGTTAATTCGTAATAAGAAAACTGTCTATACCGCGTGCATGCCCTGCTGCAATCCTAAATTGAGGTTACTTGCAGCGCGCACATAATGCATGGGAACAAGGGAAACGTTATCTGAAACTAAAACTAGAGATAAGAATATGAATACGAACAGAATACAGAGTGAGTACGGTGCTGTACTACCGAGCCATCATCATGACATGGATTTCTTACATGTTAGCTTGTAAACTGAAAGTCCATCCTTGGCTACATGACGAATTTGAGAATGATGTAGACGAGAAGAAGTTTCCGGATTTCAGAAGCGACTGCTGGAGGAAGATGCAGAATGATATCCACCAGCATGGGCAGTGGTAAATGGTCCATTGTTCCAACTTAAAATTCAGGCCCAGATGATTTGAGGAATCAACGACAGCACGTACTGGAAAACGTTGTTACAACGATTAACATATGAACTTGTTTGAAAGTAATTATGTAGTAGGTTAGGTGGTCTATGTTTTACTTTGAAAGTTCGGATGGCCAGGATTACCTTTGGTAGTAAAGCAATCAATTGATGACTGAAATCGTCTGTTGAACGAAAAGTTCAAGTTTCAGATAGAATAGCGGCGAAACGACTTGTTTACTTAGGTGCACATACAATGCAACACCTCGGCAACACTTTCAACGTATCGACAGCGACTGCCAAACTGCCAAGCCGGTTTGTCGAAAGCCTCTCTGTTGAAAAATCGGAAATCAAGGCGAATACAACGGAAATCAAGGCAAATACCTTGAAATGATGCACTAAAGAAGCGGGGTGTACACCTAAGCCAGTCAGTCATCCATTAATCACCGTATATGCCAGTCAGTCATTAAAGTTTCTACTGTAGTAGCTTTCAAGCAAAAATGCGATTTCCCGATAATTCAACCTTTAGAAACTCGGTAATTCTGGATTTCTCGGAGTTAGGTTCTACTCTACAGGGTGGTTCACATAGTTTGCTACCCTTGGTATTCCATATACCGCGACATCGCACAATCACGTGCGATATACCAAATTAAAGCTTAGTTCATGCCTGATCTCCACGAGTAAAAATATTTTGATATTTAAAAAATTTGACCGCAGCACAGAGCAAAACAGCAATTACGGTGGGATTTCGCCTTCAGCAAGGCGTAGGGACCACATCCAGTGGAAAATATTATTCAAATTCAGTCTGGGTGTGAGTTTACGCATGTTTAAAACACATGTGACAGTTACTGTAACATTAGGAGTTGTCGTTGCCACACTGGAATGCTTAAAAGGCTGGGAGAGGGCTAGAGGCGCTCGCCCCTTTGTGCATCTCCAAGCGCTATTCGCGGAGAAAGGAGCGAGAGATTACCGCTCGCGCTCGCTCTCATCTGCTGTGCAGCTGTTATTTTTTAAAAATATTGAAAATGTTAATGCACCACTAGACCAGGTATGAATCAAGCTTTAATTTGATATATCACACATGGCTGTAAGTTGTCGGGGTATATTGAACACCAAGGGTGGCAAACTATGTGAACCACCCTGTAGAATAAATGCTTATCCTTTTTGATATTTCTCTGACGGTACCTACTTAAAACCTTTTTATAAACAGATTTCTTGTTTTGCAAAATTAGAGTTAAAGATTCCGGGTATATTTTTTATTGCCTCTCGAAGTGAAAATAAATTGCATTGCAAGCTTCTGCTTTGAAGTACTTCTATTTAGTCGAAATCGTACCAATAAGTATCAGCTCGGACTAGCGTTTCGTATTTTATTGCCTTATTCTGGCGCTAAAATTTGTCATCATATAGCACAGGTATAAGCAGAAAACTTCCGACCTTAGATAAACAGATGCCTTTTATCACAGTCAATTTTTTATGTTTGGTAGATATCTTAGATACGACCCTAATATATAATATAGATGAATGCACTTCCTGTTACTTACTAGCAATATCATAGCGATATTACTTTCTAAACTTGTGTGTATTTATTAGGTGCTATTAGAATTTGATGACAAATTTCAAGGTTTCAAAGCCATTTAGACCAGTAAATTCTAAAAATTACTTGTACAAAAATGAGTCAAATAGGTCAAATACGAACATGTACTGCCGTCACCTCAGGTCATAAAAACAATTTACTGGTGATCTAGATCATTATGTCCCTGGTGGCTTGGGTCGTTTTGTATTGACGAATAACAATAGCTAAGGTAAGGAGAATGCCAGTTACCTACACTGTTATCATCGACTAAAATTGCTTTGAAACGACGTGCTGGGCCTCAAGGTTAACTTTGGACGTA
>VNWX01000160.1:0-29056 GCA_009869905.1 Ceratophysella communis
GTTTTACCAGTATAAAAGCACAGCAAAACGAATAGGAAAATACGCGTAAAATTGCCAGACTATGTATTAAGCAGGGAAGTCTACTCACGGCACAAATACACTCGATTAAATACTGATTAATCATAGAAAACCCTTTAGTGGAATTTGAATAAATTTTTGTAAATAGTTTTATTTTTAGCTTTTCAGAGGAGTACACCTCAGTATGATTTTATGCTTTTTAAGCATTGTTTTATTCAATTTTCAATGCCCGCCCATGGGCTGGGCTGGGCAGCCCATGAGCATTTCAAAATGCCCATGCCCAACTCACCTCTAATTGACAACTGAGCATTGCCACAAGCAGATAGCTAGATGCATTAAATGCTTTCAGTATTCAGCTCTACCGTAGTCGAATGTCGAATTATATTGCATTCGCTGGATCAAAACCTGAAGACGCTATTTTTTTTATTAAAGACCACGAAGCAAATACTGTCAATGCCAGAACCGCACCACAAAGAAAATTCCTTCGTAGGGTGTAAGGCTATAGGATTTTAAATATTCAGTCAAAAATGGTTGCCACTAATGCTAAGTTGTCCAGGTTGCAAGCGCCACCTGCTTGGCTGTGTTTATGATTTGTGCCAGGTTGGGGCTCTGTCTTGAGTGTTTGGGAATGTAGGTGAAGGCATTGACGTCAACGCCGACATTTGCGGATGGCGGAAGTAACACAAATACTCGGCTCTTTCCCGTTCAAATGCTCGTTTGGGCCGATTCAGGTCATTCCGACACAACCACCGCGGAATGGGCCAGGCTCAGCTCAAGACCTACGCTGTTACTGATGAGTAGGCAGGCTGCGAAGCATTAACTGTCATTCAGACAACCAGCTATCCTGTCGATACATCTGCTTAACCGCTGCCCAATAAAAATTACTGTTTTGGAGAAAGCTCTCCTTCTCGGCGAAGAAGTTCTGCGGTCGTGCCGCTAAATGCTTCTATGTATGCAGGCCGAAAAAGTAGAGTTAATGACTTACCACGCGGAATCTTGACCTCCACGCCCAGGTTGAGAGCTTGCAGTTTGGCCAGCGCCACTTTCTGCAGCGTCATCCGCTCCACATCCGAGAGAGCGAGAACAGACGTGACCTCGAGGGTCACTTGCCGGCCTGTTACGCTGGTCCATTTGCACTTGCCCTGCACATTCCCAAAAACGTGTTCAGTAAGGTATGAAAGGCAAAGGAGGCCTGTGAAGCATTTAGGTCAATACAATAACTAATTACTTACCTGTGGCGTCCACGTGCAAGTATTGCCACCAATCCGCGTTTGACTCTTGGAACGACTCTTGAAGATGCGTGTCTTGGACATGAGCCGTCCAGCAGCCCCACCCGAGCTCCCACCAGCCGCTTGTCCAGTGGAAGACGTGCTCCCGCGCTTCTCCCACCCATGCTGCTGGTGCAAGACGCTAGACGAGGACTTGGACTTCTGCATGACTAGAGAAGAAGAGGCGGGGTTAGGATCCGATTCCGCAGTCAGCGGTAGACTTAGTCCGCCTTTTTGTTCCGGCGAACTCCCCTTAAAACTAACTCCGGTCCCCTTCCCACTACCCCGGCTCCCACTGTGCTTGCTCATGAAACTAGAAATGCTCTCTGCAAATCCACCCCCACCCCCGGAGGGGTAAGAACCACTCACACCTCGCCCACCAGGACGTAAATGACTCAAAAACTGGCTGGCTGAAGAGGCGAGGCTGAGGGACGGTCGCTGGGCCGAGGGTTGAGGACGACTGAAAGAGCCCGAACCTCGAATTCCACTGGCGGAGTGACTTTTCGTCATGTGGGCTGGGGAGGAGGTGGGCGTAGTGGGAGTGGAGCCGCCCATGTAGGAATGATGGTGGGACAGACGTGGACCTGGTCCCTGCGCGGTTGAAAACGAATACGTGGACGAGCCGGACACGGACGTTGAGGAGCCACAAGTTCGGATATGCTGGGCAGAGGCCGACTTGCTTAAGCCCACCCCCGCCTCTACCCCGGAAGCGAAAGACGTGCTGGAGTCCCGCTTGGTACTCACGCCTTCGCACTGAAACATATCCTCATACTCCCCTGACTCCGCTCCTGAGTAGTCTCCGCCAGTTGAGCGACCCACGTTTCTCAACCTCACCCCAGCGTTGGGTCCGCCGCCCATCTCATGCGAGGCTCCGTAGAGGTCAGAAGTGTCACTTCCTGTCGCGATAGAATAGCGCGGACTTGTGACGTCGGCTGGAGATTCGGAAGAACCACAGGAAGCGGAGCTGAAATCACTGAACTTTCTCATGGGGTTGAAGTAGCGAAGAAAGCGGATCAAGGATTCCCCAGCCTGGACGCCGATTGACGCAGGTGGGTTTGGGCGTTTTTCTGGTTCTGCTTGTTTGACGGGATATTCTTCTCCTGCTGGGCTCACGGCGATTTGACCAGGAGGTGGAGATGCGGATGGCGTAATGCTGCTAGACTGAAGTGAAGCTTCGACCTGGAAGCCTTCAGTAGAGGTTCCTTGACATTTGCTTGGATCAGGTGGATGTAAAACCGATTGTTGTTCAACAGAGATCTCGGCCGTTCCAGGAACTGGAATAGGAGTGGAGGCAGCGGTGACCTTGGCCTTGCTCCCGCTTGTCTTCAGCTTCAGCCCCGATGACTTCTTGGACTTAGTGGCTTTAGGTGCTGCCACTGTTGGTGTTTGCGGAGGAGAAATGGAAGCCTCCGTTGAGGAATGAGCGGTGGGTACGGCCGTGGGAGTTGGACTACTGGCCTGAGACCGTCCGGGCTCAGGTGATGGCGGGGACAGTGGTCCAGGCTCCGATGTTTGAAGTTTGGCTTGCGCCTGGAGTGCTTTGTTTTTCTCATGCTCCAGTGCCTCTTCCACGGTCACGTTCTTGGATTTAATGTAACGCAGAGTCCGGTCATAGTTAACCGTTTTAAACTTGTCGATAGCCTCCTTGGTATCCGCTTTCGAGTTCTTTCTAGCCATGCGCAGGTAGCGCATGACCGTGTCGCTAATCGAGGATGAATATCCTGACTCCTCGGACTTCTTGTCGGGCTCAGGACCACCGGAGCCTTCCGACGGTACGGGATTAGGGGTCTCAGATGGTTCCGTGTCTGCCGCTTGAACTGGCGGTGAGCTCGGCCCGCTTTCACTCCCCTTCGGCACCTCTGACTTGTCGATTGGAATGAGGACTACGGATTCGGTAGCGGATTGGGCAGCTTTCTCGGCTTGAATCCGCTTCTCTTCGGCGACGGACTGGAGACGGAGCCGAATCAGAATTTCTTCCGGAAATGGCTCGGTCTGGATTCCGGTACTACGAAAGTATTTGGTGACGCCGGCCACGGTGACGACGTAGAAGCAGTCCTGCGTATGAGAAGCCGATGCTGCAGTGGACTGTGATGACTGCGGGCGGAAGAATGACAGTCCGCCGCTGACCATAGAAATTATGGAAGATTTGCGACGCCCTTCACGAACTGGAATTTCGTCTTCGTACTCGTCGTAATCATCATCCATTAGGCGGTCCTCCGGGGACTCCACCCTTCTACCCTTTTCTTGCTTCAGCTCACGGAGGGCCGGCCCTGACAGCCCCTTAGCCCGCGTCCTTGTCCACAAGAGGAATTTGCGCTCTTTGGTGCACACCGTCGCGAAGTGGGCCTCTAGTCCTGGAATGTCATTTGTGGTGGCCGCATAGCCGGTTCCAGTACCAGAGCAGATGCTGGCCCTTGCGACGGATTGCCGAGGTTGTTGGCGTTGCTCATATGCAGCGCCGGCTCCAGCCAGGATCATACCACTGCCATGGCTGGCTGGAACCACAGCTGGGACGCTGCTCACGCTTACACCTCCGGTGGAACCCTCGAGGGTAGGATGCTCTGGGGAACCCAGGGCAGATGAGGTGCGACGGGAAGACGGTCCAGCCGGCGTAGAAGGGGCGGAAGTACTGGAACCTGGACTGGCACGATGGTGCTCCGGAAGGAGTGTTCCAACCGCATCGGTCATGTAGCGCCATGTCTTGCGTGTTAGGAGCCATCGCTCCTTTTTTCCGCCCGACGCTTTTTTCGATGCTTTACGGATCCCTCCGCTTTTTTCCTTCAGCGAAGGGCGGCGCGTGAGGGACGGGGAGCGGGAAGACGACCGTCTCCCTCGTCGATGACCCTCTCCGTCCATTTCAATCCCTTCGCCGTCCGACCCACATTTTTGACATCCCCCTCTTCAGTCGAACCTCAGAGGAATTACAAAGCAGAAATTTCCGCAATCTGTGCAATGCAATCGTTTATGCACAACAGCTGGCTAATTCAGCTTGATTCCAAGCCAACGATCAAAACGTTTCCAAACTTCGCCTAAATTTTAGTTTCGTAATACTTCGGTAGTGAGCGTTTGTACTAGCACACGGCGAAGGCATAGACTATGCAGTACATGTGCTCACTTTCCACACGACTTTAATTCTTTCTGCTCACACAACTTGTGGTCTTGTCACCTTGTGGTCCGTTCGCTTTCGCTTTAATTCATGCCGATGGAGTACCAGGTACGAGCCCTTGCGGCGTGTCAACAGGTATTAAACATGAACCACTTAACTGTATAAATAACTAGGCCGACCGACTGTGGAAAGGTCAATGCTCGAAAGAGACCACGTCGGCGCCCAGCACGGGGTGCCATGAAGCGGCTTTAACAATGGAGCCTATTCTAAATGAGGCTTTAGGCAGTAGCGTGCGGGCTGGAGGGCAGACGGGTACTGGGTCGGAATCGGGATGATCCGTGCTGCGAAGAGATGCAGAAACTAAATTTAACTCTGGGGGCTCTTCTCCGCCACTTCCACGACTACTTATAGACGAAGCTTTCGGCGAAGCCGAAGCTCATGAAACGATGCTTCTACAGAGTAGCTAGCTACACAAGTATGCAAGCCGCTCAAGATCTCGGCTCTCAGGTGTGCTGGGTTGGCCCGAAACCATAGCTCGATCGAGCGGCCTCAAAGCGGCGTCTTTAACCCGTCTCTATACAGAGAATCTCGGGTTATGAATGAGCAAAAACAATGAAATTTGCAAATCATTGTCATTTGCAAGATGACGAAAAATTCGAGATTTCTAACACAAATGAACCAAGTAATATCTGAAGGATGGATCTATAGTTTTATATATACCGGAAGAGGATCTAGACTATATGGACAATACGCTATATTTTCACGGGTGTATAAAAATGTTCAAGGAAAATACTTTCGTGTACACAGACAATTTCAGCTTGACAAGTATGAGACGCATAATAAGTGAATGATTGTATCTATCGAGAATCGAGAATATTTTGGCATTCTAACCCGCCAAATTTTGTAAAATAAAGATGCTTACGGCTATTGAACAGCAGGCAGAAGTTGTCCATACTTTTCCGTAGTGACCCAACTTACCAAGCAGGCTTCGCAGAACACGAAAAGCGCTGCTTCGACAACGAATGTCCGAGTTGAAGCCAAGATGACCACTGACGAAAGAATTGTCCGCTTATCGCAGACTTGCAAGGAATAAATAGGCTGATTTGAATTTCGAAAAGCCTTGATGCCAACAGAGCTGAACTAATCCTAAACTAGTGACAAGTGGGGAATCAAGCGAATCTTCCAATTCGGACATGCTCACTAAGCTGAGCAACTGACGTGAGCAGATGCTGGACAGTAGTTGGTATTGTTCAACTGCATCAGTTCCTGGTTCCTGAGGTCCAAGCATTCTAATTGAAGGTTAATTGAAGGATATTCACTTTCCCCGTATTGCTTACTGTTTATCGAATGTAAATTAGGTCTTGGAAAAGTGTGACGGTGTGATTGGGAAATTCCATGCTCAACAAAGATTGGCCTTATTTGCTCAAATTGCATTTCCTCCTTTTTCCAGAGCTTTTGTTATGCCTTAAATTAGAGATTTAAACAGAAACTTTAAATGTGTATTTGTGTTGTCCAGGCTGACGTCAAAACCAGGATATCAGATCTGTTTACTTGGATGCTGGTCTATTCATTTGAGTAAAAAAGGAAGCTGATATGACAAATAATGACCCGGAAGACGCTTGACCTCCTGAGCTTATATCTGCATCCGAGAAAATGCTGAGATTCCAATCCAGGCCTCAATTTACCACGTCATTTTCATCCTTCTCAAATGGTTCCGAGATGGACACAATAGACAACCGAATTTCTCTTGGGAAAAGCGGAAATCTAATTACTTCTGTGAACTCAAATTTCCTCGGATTTCGGATTTTTCTTTATAAAAAATTGTCGAATAGAATACTACATTTACCAGGTCATGCTTACGTCATCCGCACGCGATGATAGGAGTTGCCATGCAGGATTGAAATAAAATATGCCGAAACGCATTGGCCCGAGGTCAGATGCGTCAATTATGAAATAAAATCCACATTAGTTCGGGAACTTGATCCCTTGCATTTTAGCTTTCAAACGCCCAATGGTTTAATACCTATTGGAGGCATAAAATATCGAGCACGTGCTTCAAGTTAACAAAAATCGTTCAGTTTTCAATTTTCTTAAAATTAATTTACAACCAAAGCGATTAATGAGGCTCATTTTTACTTCGATGTACGTATTGGTCTTTCGCCATTTCAGTCAGAATTGACAGTGACATCGGCTTTGTTTCAAAAGATGGGTCAACTTCAGCATACCAGGAAACCCGAGCTGCTTTACTTAAAATTTCGAATCCCGGAATAACACGTTGTGCGAATATCATTAAAGGCTTCACCGTTGTATGAAATACTTGGCTGGACAGAAGAAATTGAGCCAATTTAGAAACGGAATACGATTACAAGACTCAGTCCGCCCATACAGGAAGTAATGCAAATTTCCAGGAAATCTTGGACGTAGACAGGACGAAGCTTGACGCCAAATCCGAAAATAAAAATAATGAGAAGACCAGCATAATGATTTATCATAGCAGTCTCTGAAGAAATTTGATACCGCGTTCCAGCATCCGCAGTATTTCCAGGTATTTCAAAGGACGCAAATGGTGCCCGTAAATCTGGGTAAGGCTGTTTTACAGAATGCATCATTCAGCTAAGCATTCAAAAAAATTCTCAGACGCTGCAATTCGAATTTTGTCGGTTAATAACGGTTTGCTGCTAGCCGAGGAAGTGATTCTATAAATTTCGGAAATAGTAAACAAGAGGAAAAACAAAGAGCTTGGTCCCAAGGATATTAAAGACGAGGCTGGAACTCAAGTCAGTTCCTTGCATAGAGTCAGCAAGGAGAAATCTCCGAGGCTAAGATCCGAAATAGCTCCGAATCTCTTTAAAAATAAACATTTTGCCTCGAGAGGGGCTGCTGCGGCGAAATAGGCGGGTCATAGACTAAAAATAGCTCAAAAGAAAGGCCATAGCTTTGCATCTTCTTCTATTAAGGGCCAGATGGAGTGACGGAAGGAGGCGAGACAAATCCACGCCATGATGCTCTAACTCCTCAAGAAATTTGGACATTCAAAAAAAAATGGCACTGGCTTCGGCCACTCCAAAAAAAATATTGAAATGTTTAGTGCTCTTATTAAATTAATCTAACTAAACTTTAAAAATATAAAATAGTACATTGTAATCCGGAATGCGGACTAGGTATATTGTATTCTTCAGAGCATATTGGCCAAAAGTTGACTCTTCTCAGCGGAGTCTAAGAATAAACCAAAGGTGGTTGAATTCCGAATTCCTGCTGAGATTCTTCTTCTCAAGTGAAGACTACCGGGTTCCTCAATTTTGCACATGAGTTAAAACTCCGACTAATTCGCTCTTCTACGCTGATCGGAAAGTCGGGAACTGAGCAAGAAGCCCGTGTCAACGCCTCTACAAAGCACGCCAGTCCCACCTAACAGCATTCATTGAAACCCGGGTTTAGTTGCTCGGTTTCTCACTAGCGTTCTACAGGCGTCCGTTTCGGGTTCCGAAACAGAGTTACGAGTTACGACTTACGACTTCAAGCCGACAAAACTCCCATTTCGTGAAACGTGCTTATTTCAAGAATCAATGCTCTGATTTCCATAAGGACTTTCTTTTTGCAGCTTATAAGACATTGATTCATGCATCTTTGTTCAATAAATAGTTCGTGGAAAATGGCTCCGCGGATTGCCATTTTACGGGCTTAATCACGTGAAACAAGTCATTTAAATTCAGTTTAGGTTTTTTTTTAAATCGGTTTATTGTAGGCTCGAGGCTAAGCTAGATTTAAATTTGTAGATTGATCTGGTGTGATTCATCTGGTGTGGCTCCTGGAGGGCTTTATAATGGCAATGGTATATGGAATTTGCTACCCTAATTCGGGATGTGTAAATGGTACCCGTGCGTATGCTACGCTTAATTTTTTTTTTAAATACGCAATTGAAGAACCATAGACATCTTTATCAAATCTTCCTTAAAATTAATGAAACGATCTCACTTGCAACGGAACCTTATAAGAAACTTGAAATAGGTTACCGGTGATCGGCTGTTGTAAAATTTATTGGAAGAAATTTTTAAGGCAAAGTCGCTGTTGGATAAAAAACTTTGAAAAAATTCGCCACAGAATATTTTATTCTACTGCGTGTGACGCTTTAGGTGTTTTTAGATGTGGCTTAGGCTTCTTGAAATCTTGACAAAATTGTCTTTAAAACAAGTAGGTACCCTTATTTTGCTTAAAGATTTAAATCTATAGATATTCTAAAAACAAAAACGAAATCTGCCAATTAGAACTGAGAACAAACGCATGCACGTGTAGTACATGTATTTAGTATGTGTGCACAATCCTATTTTTTCGAATAACCTTGCACTGCCAAGTCCAATGACAATTCCTGACTTGGCTCTCGTTCGTACGCTTTAGAGGATTTATCGGCAAGTTTGTATACGGCCAAGTGCAAGCTGATCTGCTGCTACTTGGACTGAGTTTCCGTGAATCGTGAGGATTTTTATTTTTGGTTTCCTCGAAATGAAACTGACTTAAGATTTCAAGATTCTCAAGTTTGAGATTCGGAAAAGCAGAGGAAGTACTGAGAAGCTTTCTCGTTTAATAAAGAATGAACTCCACGTGATACGAAACGAGACTGTAGGTGTATGTTCTTATAACGTATTTATTTGGCTACATCTAAGGCCACATTTACCATGTAAAGTCCCATAGAAAATGTGTATTTTCACCTGTGATCTCGACAGAATGATTTTTTATGACGGTGAAAGTTAAATAAACAAATTTAAAATAAAATATACCACCTTTGAACAACATATATAATTCGGAAATCGTTTGATCACTTTCACACTTGCATGTAAATGTACGGTTCATATTTCATATTCGAGCGGACAGACGAAAAGACAGGGACAGTGCACAAGGACCTTATCAATCAGTTTTGTGGCCTTCGTGCTGTTAGAAGTGGTCCTATCTAATTTCTTGTTAATTTCTTTCTAATTTAAAAAAGAAATTGTACTCAATATTAAAATGCAAATTTCTTGTTAAAATTCAGCGACAGGTTATATACAATCGAGCAATTTATTAAAAAATTCTCCTATTTAAATGGACATTCGTAACTAACAAAAGCTATATAATGCTGGGCAGTATAACGCCGTCCATTCTATTTATGTGAATGTGAAAACTAATGCTGTTCTGAGTTTATTTAAGAAAAGCTCTATTTATATCTCTGTTCCCTTGAATTTCAGAATCAGGAAAGAACTTAGAAGAAGAACTTCAGATCTCTCCACTCAGTTCTAAATTCCCTAGACAGTTTCCTTCTTAGCTCAATCCAAAATCTCAAAAGTCTTAGCGAGAGAACAGTAGTGCACTCAACCCTACTTTTGAGCTGATTAACTTACGAATGACTGAACGAATGAAAAAAGCCGGGATTCCGATTTTGACTTCCAATTGAATTCAGATCCTCAATATCCTTATCAGTCCAGCCATGTCCTTTTTAGCGTCAGTCATGTAAAAATTCAGGTGTGCCAGCCGAAATGAAATTTAGGTTAGTAGTAGAAGTTTTTGTCTTGTAAATTGCTTTGTTCGTGGAATTCATGGCTTTTAAATCAAATTTTTTCTAAATTAAAATCAGAATAATTGCTTTATACAACCAAAATTTTAAATCATGAGCTAAAGCTTCTGAAATAATTTAGAAAACAGTAATGAGCATAAGCTTTAAAGTCTGAAAGCAAAAGAGCATAAGCTTCTATATTCTAATCCTAAGCTTTATTCCCATAAGACAAATGCCTGGGCGGCGTTTGTGAGAGCTTCATGCATCAGACAGAATTGCAGCTATAAACACATTGTCAAAAGTGATGCAGGAAAGAACCTCTGTTTATTTATTAGGCAGACAAGTTGAGTGAGAGGGCTCAAGCGAAGACGAAAAAAAATCGAGTCAAGTCGTTAATAAAGGAAATGGGATTTTTTGGCAAAAAAGCTGTCTAATGTAGTTTAAAATTAGAAAATAGAAGGATGTACAAGTACAAAGGACGGCGAGGTGGGGTTCATTCTCACAATTTGAAAGATGCAGAAAAAACATGAGTTTTTTAAGTTACGAACTTTAAATTTCGGGATAAAGTTTTGGCGAATTTTCCGATTTGCATTTTCAATTTTAAATATAAGGAATATCGGAAACGGGTACTGCAAATTATTTATGGCACATTGTTCTAGAAAAACGTGAGTTTTGGAATTTAGCCAAATTCAATGATTTCTCTATATTTTCGTGGAACTTGTCAACTCAATAGGATTTTTTTGATTGGGTTCAAAGTTAGTGTAATAAATCAGAGCGTAATAATTTTTCGAGTGTAAGTTTGTTCGACTGACGTCAGAGGAGTGGCTCATAATTCCGCGGATTCAATCCTTGAATCTTGGATCCAGGAAGGAAGGAAGAGCACTGGCACTACTGGTAGCTCATTTAAGGCATATTGCCAAAGTGAATAGATTTTATTGAAGTTGTAAGAATCGCTTTCCCTTTCTCAATCTCAATTGTTACCAAAGATAGCGTTTAGCCAAACTAAAGTTCGAATACAATGTCGTTTAAACCATTTTACAGCCATTTTAACATTTCATAGGATTTCGTGGCTGTTAATTAGTATTTCCTATTTCATTGAAAAGCAACCGCTGAACAGTCCATATTTGTTTTCTATGCTTGGGATTTAACGACTGCGTACGATGGCTATCAAGGTTTCAAAATGGCCGCAAATTTTTCTGGGCTACCTGTAATACTTCCACAATTTATTGTTGTGTAGCACTTTCGTGCATTAAATTTTAAGCGTTAGTCTGGATGGAAGGGGCCGCATGAGCATCTCCTCCAGCGGTAACAGGAGCAAGCGGTTACATGAGCAACCCTGTACCTAAGCCAACGGTGTTCACTTGGCGGGAGTTTAAAATGTCAAATACTGCCTTAAGATGAAGACGGCGTTTTGCCAACTAATAATTACATGCAGATGACACAATGTACGAAAGCTCGCTCTGTTCGTCCAATATCAGCCCCCGACCGCACCAGCAAAGCCTACATAGAGACTAATGTGTTAAATTCTTTGAAGCCAATGTACTGCCCTCAACATGTGTCACTAGTCCACAGACACTTAGAGATAAGCATCTTCTCAAGCTACAGCTTCAGCCTCGCAAATTTTAACTAGGATGTTACGCTAGTCACTTTAGGCACAGAAAGACTGACTGTTCCAAGGTTCCATTTCCAATAGCGAAATCGGTTCAGATTTCAGAGTTGGACTCAAATCGAATAAGTGATCTAATCGTCGTGGCATGAAATGAGACAGAAATTCATCTCTGGATCATACTCATCGAAGTTATTGATAGCTCAGCATTTACCCAAATCCCATCGGCTGTAGTATGAATAAGACTTCCGGTGCAGCAGACAGGAAATCGGTACCGTGTAGGTAGACATACTCTGGCAATAGAGTATCGGTGAGGATGGTATATGTAGAGCGTGCGGGGTATTTCTTGATAATTCCGGAATTCAGTTTTTATTTTTAAAAATTGGTTCATTTTGAACTTTTCAAGTTAAAAATTAAAGCCGTTACCTAAACCGCACTTTGGCTGAATTTCAGACAAAAACGCTACCAGTCGAAGATTATAACTATGTACATAATGCAATTTGGGTCATAATCTTAAGGCCTGATCCCAGCCGTGAGTCATAAAATAGCTAGAAAGTGCGGAGGCATAACGATGTAAAAATGACGTCTTACTTAGCCATATCTGTAGATCTAGTCCAAATTCTTTTTTTTGCATTTTATCTTATTCAATGTTGTGCAAGATGCATTAGATATATCTCCATAATAACCGGCTAACTGGCTCCTACTTAAATCTTAAATATATACCAAACCCAGCCGTCACCAGAGCTCTACTACAAATACTACTAGGTATGAACATGGCAATAGGCAATCGTCGTCCATCGCCCGACCGTTATTCACACTTCTAATAGGCCACTTGAACTTGGACATTTTTGGGGGACAACGCGACACAAGACACAGCCCACATACATCTCTCACGAACTAAATGACGTCAGCTTCTAACAAGATGCACTTATTACAAGTCCCTAATCAATTTGTCAGCTTCACAGCCATCACCTAAAACTTCATTTTGAATCCAAACCAAATGCAAGTGTAAGAAATACAAGCAATCCAGTTTTCACAACAGAAGGATGCATTAATAATAGCCCATGACGTTAACATAGGAAAACTTCACCTATACCATTATTACTTGCTCTGTAACACGAATGCTCAACACATCAGTTAGGGCAACTAAGAATATTCTTTAACGGGATCGCACACTAAATCAGCATAGAAGCCCTCAAAAGAAGAGGAGATAACAGAATACCAGGAACAATTATTTGTATCTCGTCGTATAAGCTGGCTCTTATAAGACCCCACGGCAAAGTTGTTGTGCCAAAGCGAACTAAATGAACCCCGAGAAAACAAAAGCTATTAAAACAAAACAAGCCAAAGTCCTGTTTCTCTAATGAACACCGGGTTTGGAATGCAGAGAAACGAAATAGTTTCGTAATGATTAGACACTTTTACAAACTTGGACATTTTTGGTTGCTTGAATGTTTTTAAGGCTTTTTCAATAATGTTTTGAGACGCAAAATCGAGTTTTCGAATCACGATTTTCAACAAAAAGTTTACCTTAGATTAACATATCGGTCATTTTTAAATTTTTTTGTTTTTAGCATCTTGAAACCATTCTGACGTTTCAGACTACACTTGTATTCCAATGAACCGAATCAAAGTATTCGTGTCTGCTGTCTGAACATCTGTCTCTGCCAAGTAATTTTAATTTTAATAGCTATAAGAGTTTCATGAAGGCAATAAAACTGAAACTGCTGGAGCAAATGTCTGATTGGAACAACTGGGCACGTGTAAAGGCAGGTCTGCTGAGACATTTATTGTCATACTGTGAAGCTTTAAATTTTAGATTACAGTCATATTTCACAAATATATGTAAAAGCTATTCGAAATTTCGTAGTTATCTGTGGATTTTCGGCAAAAATATTCCTTTAGAAACATGCTTGTGCCAATAATGTATAAAGAGCAAATCGATAAGTTTTTATATTTTATTAAATATTGTCACCTAGTAGCTACAGACTTTAAAGCTGCATCATAATACAATACATCAAATATCGTGTAGCATTACCACCCTTCCTCCCCCCGCCAACGAAAACTCTCAAAGTTTGTGCATGAACGCGCTTTATAATAGGATTCTGAACTGAAATGACTTACAGTTTTTCGTCATGGTATAATCAAGTGGCCCAGCTATAACGCCCATGAGGAGAGACAACTATGGAATCTTCCCGATGCTCGGCTAGCAGCTCCTCACAGCAGCGGGTCCGGTTAATTGGGGTCGAGCTCTGGGAGAAACACAACACTGATGGCGTCTTATAACAATGGAATCACAAATACGTGCTCAATTTTCCATGACACTCCGAGAATTGGTTTCGTGGGTCATATCAATAGAATGCTGTAATATCGCCTCGTACAAAGCAACAGGTAGACGCACGTACTTCTGTACAATTGATTTCCAACAAGACGCGTCACACCGTCACACGTCACACGCCCTGTCGTGCTCTAACTAAACCATAAATATACTTTCCAGCCAGTTCCGTTAAGAGCCCATGGTCTATTTTCTATTGCATTAGTTTGCTATTTGATAGCCACTTTTCCTCTCAACAGTCGGTTTTTTTTACGATTTTGCGGTTGGATGTTGGACACAGCACTCTAAAATATATTGAGCCTATCATGTAATACTTGCTCTTATATTTACCTTTCCTCATTCACTACTCGGCCAGGACCAGGGGACCGGAAACAAACTAAGACAATTCACTCTAACAAAAGCTTTTTCTGCTTAGATTTAGACTACTTTTTACTAGACGCCGTGGTAGTAATAGCTAAAAGTATCTGTAATACTCGACTGCTCTAGCCAGAAACCTCCGAATGACGAGAAAGGTTTTTTCGTTGCAAACAGAGATCTGGCTTGGCTTCCGTCAGCTACACGACTGTTTTACTCCGGGAACTCTGCTATTTTTTCTACGGGACGGATTTCATTCCGATTTTTCGGGTTTCTTGATGTGTAGCCAGTAATAAATGGGCGGCGTGGAAGGCTTATGGATATTATGGTAGAAATGCTTACCGGTATTCTCGTCGCTGAGGGCAGTTGGGAATGCTGTATAGCTCCAGCGCATCACGTCAGCGTAGCGCCGCGCTTTCACTATTGACCGGGTATAAACTTTTCTTGGTCGCGGCTGTATATTAGTTGTATTTAGGAAATGATTAACCTATGGGACATTTTGTATTATTGTCCTACGCCGTATTCATGATTCAGCGTCAATTGAGCGCCGTCAATTAAGCACCGTCAATTGAGCGCCATCAATTAAGCACCGTCAATTGAGCGCGGGCCGGATTAAGCGTGTGGTCCCGATTGAGCACACCGTCAATTTAGCTCAAGCGCAGCCCGCCCTAACCTTGCGGGGGCTAGACCGTACAACCGACGGAATCCAGTGACTTTTGCACGTAATAACCTAACCTAACTAAAATAATATCATAAATACCCAGTTAATCAGTAATATAACCTGGCTCTCAATTGACGGTATTCAATCGGGCCTCGCTCAATCGGATCTGCGCTCAATTGGTCCGCGCTCAATCGACGACGGTGCTCAAATGACCGCGCTTAATAATTGACGCCTGACGATTTGAAAAGTCGCCAATTATTCTAAGGATAATCCTCCCGATAATTTTTTTAATTTTAATTTCGTATCTGGCGGATTATCCTCCGGGCCGGATAATTATATTTAATTTCTAGAGGATCATGATCATTCGGAGGATCATGATCATCCTGAAATCAATCCTAGTTTCTGTTTAGACATTTATTTTAAGAACCGCAATTTGAATAATTTGTAGATTAGAGGTCAACGATTAAGATAATACAATTGTAACCGATGAAGATGAAAATGAGACGCTCAAACTCCAATTATCCATCCTCAATCACGTTTTGTATAAATCCTGCGTCCAAAGCATGTCTCTGTGTTCGGTTCAGTTGGCTGTAAGCGCGTAAGTAAGTGCAGTCTTCAAATGCCAACGTCAGTAGTGCTTTCTTTGCTTTCACTCAGTCTCCTGATAACTCGCCACATTCAACGTTATTTTACGCACGTTTTCATTTGACTCGAGTATTCTGTCACTGACAACTGACAACGGACTACTGGCAGCCGTTCAGTTAAATTGAAATCAGCCTCGAGCAGCACAAGGTGTCACAGTTGTAGGGTGGGCCACGTACAACGTGCTGAAGCTGGCTTAGTCCAGCCGATCACCGTCACATCTGACATCAGTTGCCGGTGCGCGGCGGTGCTATTGTCCTGTCAATAAGCACAAAGCTGAACGCTGCAACTGCAAGGTTTTATTTTCCTAATTCATACTTTTGTACTACTATTTCTATCATCTATTTGAGATATTTAACCATACAACAGCTGACAGCTGACAGCTGATAGGAACCATTTCGCATTTCAACTGTCTGTGCTCTGAAATCAGAAATTGGTGATTGGGCACTCGTTCGTCTAAGTTTAATTTAATTTATTATTCTAGTTATTTTCAGATTTGTTCCGTCAGCGTTACGAGTGTTTTGCTGCTGGTTTTGCAGTTGATCATCAATCACATCAATAGGATATTGACCGTGCGGTCAGCTGACCTGACAGCGCCTGCTCTGCTAGCAACAACTAGCTACCAAGAGACGGACAGAAACTGTAGAAAGGCTACAGGAAGTAATCATGATTGATCCAAACGAAAATTGGGACGACCCTAATTGCCTGTATAATGTCAATGCAAATGTTTCGTAAGTTAAAAATGATTATGCCATAAATTCAAATTAGCTTTTAGAAATCTTTTATTAATTATTAAGTACAGCAATAATAGAATGGCAATTATTATATTTAACTTCAATTTCCGGAACTGGTGGGTGGACAACTCATGTGCTAACATTAGCTAGTGGTCTCACATTTGAATAAGTTCATAGTAACATTAGTATGTCATCAAAAAGTAGCTCATCACTGCCGGAAATAACCCAAATCCTACCGTCTAACCTGGACTTAAAGATTAAGTACTTAGATTTAATTATTTGTAATAAGTCAGGTACGCTTGAAACGGTGGGTTAAGCTGGTTATTATAGATTATATCAAGTGCCAGGTCTGCACTGGTCAAGTTAAGTCGTAAGTGCCTCAGGACCGGATCACCTAAATCTCTTCTCTTCTGTAATATTCATGACTGCGACGCCTACAGGGTTAGTAACTGCTAGATACATTATTCTCGTATGCCGAGTAAATCTTGTTCCTCACGGTCAAATTGACATATTTTTTGTCCGTGAGTAACAATGCATTAGAACAAATTCAGAAATATCCTTACTAGTGCAGGATATTAGGATAACAATCGCAATACTAATGCTTGTATTATTTCTTATGTGCAAATGTTTAAATTCAATCCAATACAATAAATGCTGATACAATATACAATAAAGTAATCGTCCTCATTCTTTTCAGACGCAATGAGCGTGCTCCAGTTTATAATACAAGAGAAACATGGGATTGCTCCCTTGGCCTTTCCGAAACAACTCGCAATGAGGGCGAGGAAATACTTAACGTGGGGTTTCAAACACAGCTCAACTTTGGGAATGTGTTCAAGAACTGCAAGCACAGCGTCGTGACGGTTAACTGCCCTTGTCGCGAACGGCGCAGCTTCCTTGTATGCAACAAATGCTGCACGGTCTTCTGCTGCAAACCTTGTGCTGAAGGGCTGGACATCACATACCCCAAAGCTGCGACAACTCCCACATCAACTCAGAGGCAGAACCCGGAACACAATTTCAATGGTAGAACCGGAAATGAAAACCCCTATCAAGTTCCGAGGAAGTCTGTGTATACGACAGTTGAGATAGACCATCGCCAACCCTCTGCGTCGGCTGCGCGTTCACCGTCAGAATCCTATAATAGGCATGGACATTTAAACAATCACAACCACCACCATAATTTGCCGGTAGATGCCCAGCAGCAATTTCAAGCTTCCAGTGTAGGCGTTCCTAAACAGGTTGCCAGCCCTGACACAGCTCAAAGGTCACTGTTGGGAAGTCCACCGCCGAACTTGCCTCGACTTTCGCCTTCGCCTAACAAGAGTGGACAGGTGGACCGTAATTCGATCAATGGCGGAGGGGATTTTCATGGAAACGTTCCTAGACCATGCGTTAAGAAGGTTGGTAGTATTCATGTACAAATCATTTCCTATCGTGTGTATAAGAGCCCGACCAGGTTAAATATTAAATCATTGATTTGATACATAACCTGATCGAAGATGCCGGAAACTATGCCGCTATACGGCATTGGTTATGCAAATTAATGAAACCGCTTATCAATCATGCTCCTTCCAATGGGTATGATTTCAGCTTTCTTTCGAAGCGGCAAGTCCAGAGTGCCACAATCCGAAAATGCAAAGTGCCGTACTGTCAAAGGTCAACGATGTGCTAGGGAATAAGCAGATGAAGTCAGGACATTCTTCACCGCAGTGCGGGATCAATAACAAAGAATCCCAGAAAGTGGTATCAAAAGTTGAAGTTCCACCTTGTGCCCAGGCGCCTCCGTTGGAGTTTGGTGTGGAGTACAAGGTAATGATGAGGGCTCTTCATTGTCTAGTGGGATACCAAATCTATAGACTATTTATTAAATATTACAGGCAGCTTGTTGCTGGGCCGGAAGTCCTTGGGATTTAGGGTTTAACCTAATCAATGAGATTAAAAATGTGGACTCTCTCTGTAACATTACGTTGGACAATAGCTGGAAAGAAATCGTGAACCCTCGAACTGGAGATCTATGCATGGCACCTTTTGATGTCATCGGAGCTGAGACTGACGTCACTAGGTCAGACCTGGAAAGCCCTAATTTAAGACGGTTAAACTAATTAACGGCTATAATTTAACTATCGATTTGTTAGATATCGGGGCCAGGTTCTGGAAAACTCTCCCAGTATGGGCATTGCCGTACTTTTCCTTGATTACGGGAATGTGGCCAGAGTGGCGAAGAAAGACTTGCGAGCAATGCCTACCGAGCTGCTGAATTATCCGCCTCTTGCTCGCCGTATTAAGCTCGCGAATGTGATCCCTGTTCAAGGGCAGACATGGCCGACAGAAGCAAAGCAGGAAATAGAAGAACTTATTTCTGAAAAACCATGCGAAGTTGTTTTGCATTCATTGGTAAATTGAAATTCTGAAAATGTGTCATGCTTAACACAGACTGATCTCAGTAATGTTGTTTCATCCGAGATTTTTCTAACATGATTTCTATTGTAATGGGTTTAACGAATTACTAGTCTAATACCGCAGCATTTATGCTCATATACTGAATCATTCTTCGATAATAACAATAAGCGTGACCCTGAACAGATTGACGGTCCAGCACAGGTGTACACCGCTACGGTGACCCGTAAGGGTCAAGACGTTGGGATATTGCTCGTCAAGAAAGGTCTGGCAAAGGAATATCCTGTCCAAGCTGGAGGTAAGATTACTTGTGACGTGTCATTCATAGTTTCCATTTAGTATTTATGCACTAACTGAGAGATATTGCTCGTTAAACCTACGTATTGATATATTTATCAGCTATCTTATTTTTTAATTCCAGGTGTTGTGCATAACCAGACGGGGAGTGCAGCGACAGGGCCTAGATCCGAATCCACACCCTCAGCGCATGCGGCTTTACATGCCACCAAACACGAGCAGGTGGCTGGTGATTTGCCCAGATCAAATGTCGACCACAACAACCCGGATCCACGTGGAAGCTTCGGTAGTCCAGCTCAGAGTTCAAGAGAGCAAGACCGCCGTAATTATCGCGGTATAGGTCAAGCTGCTTTAACTACGGGTAGGACCACTCATGAACTTCAAGAACAGCAACAAAATAGTGGATCTCAACAACCGCAACGAATTCGTGGAACTCAACAACCGCAACATGTTCGTGGACCTCAGCAACCGCAACATGTTCGTGGACCTCAGCAACCGCAACATGTTGGTGGACCTCAGCAACCGCAACGATGTCAAAGACCTCAACAACCGCACCATTTTCGTGGACCTCAATATCCACACCAAACTCATGGAATTCAGCAACCACAACACAGTCGTGGCCCTCCGCAAGACCCACTGAATTTCGAACCTCAACAACTTCAACGCAGTCATGGTGGCCCTCAACAATGGCAACAAAATCTTGAACCTCGACAAGAACGACAGAATCATGGACCTGAACAACAAGTACAGAGTCCAGTACTTCATCAACAACACCAGAACCGTGGATATTCGTTTGTCGGAAACTCCCCAGTCTTCAAAGCTACTAGTACTAGTCCACCTCCACAGAGACATGGCACCAAACCATCCAGTGTTTCTACCGGTAGGTGTTGATTCAGACGTTTGTCCTTACAATTTCAGTACCTCCCTGTACTATTTTACTCCACGAGTTTGGGTCTCACATTCACAATCAGTTTCCTGTTTGAAAAATAAAAATTATTTGTCAGAATATTATGCTTGGGTACTGATGCAGTATGCAACCCGGTAATCTGATCGCATGCGGTTTTCTTAGCCCGACTAAATATATCGCTAGTCTCTATACAGAAATAAGTTAGGAATGAGAAACCTCAATAGGGTCTTTACGTTTAAAAATACTCTCTTTGAAATTCAAACAAGTTTTTGTGCAGAACCAATTACTTGTGTTGCACAAAAGAAATTCCAAAAATTCCTGCAAACGATGGCAATTACAATTTTCTCGTTTTCTCTTCCATAGCGAGCAGCTCGGGTGTGTTAGGACCTGGTGGTTCCGGGAGTCCTAATCCGGGTCATCCTGTACACGCTCTACACAAGTTAGAGTCAAGTCGCGTTCCGTCTGTCGCATCAAAAGTTCCTGACAAACTTTTACCGGCAGAAATCACTCGTACTCTACCACTGATGGCAAAATTCCAGGTACTTACTTCCTATTACTCGCGACTCGTCACACTACCACTAAAGATAAGAATTTTATAAATTGAACTTAAACTGTGAACTTTTGTTCTTGGATAGATGGTGGTTTCATTTGTGAATGACCTCAACGACTTCTATGCCATTAAGGTCGAGGATATTGTGAAAAGACGAGATATGAACCAGCATCTATCCACAGCGGCTGATTTTTCATCGGTTCCATATCAGCCCAACATCCATAAATCCCGTTTCGTCTCAGTCAGGACGGAGAAGTACAAATGGTGAGTATGGAAAATAAACATATTCGTTATGCAAAGTGTTTTGAATCCTTGACTAATTACGTTTTGGGCTTCCGGCCTGACAGGGTTCGAGGTTTTTTGTTGAAGATGATCGACCAAGACTGCATCGTTCGACTTCTGGATTACGGCGAAGTTATAAAATTGCCCTTGAGAGAGGTCAAGTTTCCGCCAAGATTTGCTCTCGTTGAGCCACCGTACGCTTTCCATTGCTGCATGGACATCCTTCCAGCAGAGGTGCTCGTAAATGGAGAAGTTCTAGGAACAGGAGCGAAATGGGACAGCCGGATCGTGGATAGGCTTCGTGGTTTGGGAGACGATGTCAATATCGGTGCCTGCAAAGGAGTCCTGATCCGATGTGTTGGGGTTGTAAGTTGAATCATGTCTGAATTCAGGATCAGGAGTAGCTACTGCGATTCCTTGGATTCATCCGTTAAATCTTAGCTAATCCAATTTTGTCTGGAACAGAAGGACAATGATGGACTGAGCGTTGTTGAACTCCAGATCCCGGGACGAGACTTGACTTGGGGCAAAGAGTTAGTAGGCATCGGCTTGGCCAAATGCATGCACCCTGATTGGACTGAACGCGGCACGGCAGGGACTTTAAAAGCGAAGTCTAACTCTACCACTCCAGAAGAAGGTCAATCTGACATCGAGTGGTCAGCTACGTAATCTCTATAATTTACGCAAAACTGAACCTCTCATTTTCACTACGAGTTAATACATCTTGCATACATGTATGTATATTTTTGTACTCATATGGGATTTCAGATAATAATAGTATGACTTGCATTGTTTACCATTTAATTGTACATAAGTTGTTATGAGTAAAAGCAGAAAATCAACAGCGTATAGTAACCCCACCTTCATTCGCTATCAATTTGCTATCTAGTTACTAATTAACGGTCATCTACAGTACTCGGCTTATTCGACTGGAAATTGTAATTCAAGGTACTTTGCAGGTCCCTCGATGAGAAGTGAAACGGAATAGGAATAGACGTCTTGGAACTCGGAAGTCAGTTTTGCAGCAAGTCATCTTGTGAGTGCCAAATCACCGCAAATGTTACAATTATACCAAAATGAAGTGTATAACAAAATATATTAGGAGCAAACAGCTTTGATCAGTTCGTTTCAATAATATTTTCTTTTCACTAGATGAAAATTCCCAACGTCATTCATGCAAAACTATCTCGTCGCAATCCTAATTACTTGATTATTCTTCCTCTAAAACACACGATTAGAATAAATCCATATGGCTAAAGCGTAAACTGCAACCTGCAACATATAAGTTCCTTCAATTCCGTTGATGTAATTCTTAAACCCAGGTTACGCAATGTATTGTTTCAATAAGCAGTGAATTCAGCAACTGAGACGAGGCCCCAATAATGGATAGATACTGGATAACGAACAACATTTTTTATAATAACGGGCAATAAAAAACGAAGACTAAACGACCAAACGTAAAGATCTCAAACTCGGCTGACATTAACTTAACAAAAGTAGTTTTATTAAAAGTAGTACAGAGTAATTCAATCTGTACCAGTTTAAATTAAGGTTTTAAATTAGATTCAAATACAGATGAATCACACAGCTTGTAAATGTCATGAGATTAATTTAACTTCGTCCGTTGCAGTTTCACCCGGCTTCGAGACTCGGCCGAGACAACAAAGACTTCGGATTTCCTTCTAAAAAATATTCATCAAATCTACTAACGTCGCTTCTTCTTCGACTTCTTGGAATGCGAATGTGATCGGTGATGATGCTTATCCTTGTCCTTGTCATCTTTCTTTTTCCTGCAGAATCAATTAAAACAACACCGTCAGATTAATGTAGTATATAGTATTCGTACTTGAACAACGCCATTGTGTATTTGAGCTCACTTTTTAGAGTGTTTAGATTTTTTCTTTTTTGAAGAGCGATGGATGTCGTCCTTGGTTGAAAATTCTTCCTCGGTAAAAGAGGAATGGCGGCTACGTTTTCGACTTTTTCGTTTTCCTGCCTCAGCTAATTCCATAGGTCTGTGAGATTTGGGTTGCTCAGTCAAAACGGAAACTTCGTCTTCTGCTTCTGGGTCCTGCTGACTCGTCTTTTCCACGTGATTTACAGGAGGCGGCGTAACTTAAATCAATATATAATTAAATAATTAGCAATGCTTTTTTTATTCTTTGCAAGTCGTTGTAAGCTCAACAGTGCAGATTTATAGCTTTGATTTCTTACTTCTGTACTATAGAGTAATTTGATTTTTCATTCTTATTAAATAATGAGTTTCATGTGGAGCGCATTAAACGCATAACAAGTGACTTGCGAAACTGCTCAATCATTCTGCTAGGAATTACAGTAATGCTATGCATCGTGATTGCAGCAGCGAGTAACGCTTATTCGCGAGCGCTGTGTCAAGGTATTGCCTACCAAAAAATCAGCTTATGGAAACCGCACTAGTAATGCGAAAATGCACATAAATATTGGAAACTATAATTTCGCTAATATACCTCGTTCTTTAGCTTCAGCTAATGGCTGGGTCTTCTCAACGGCATTCAAGTTCACCTCGACTGGAGACTTCGATCCGTTGTTTAGACCACTGTCAATAGCCAAAGTTGCACCAACACCAACAGCTGTCAAAGCTTCAGTAGCTTTCAATTTCTGAAGAAAAATTGCAGCTTTCCGCCGTCTCTCCTCTTTCCGTTGTCGAATGGCTTCGTCGTCTTTCATCGTACTACCATTCTTTACACCGAGCTCGAGTCGTTCCTCAACGTCGTCTTCCGTTTTGAATTTCTGTGCTATAGAAGCCGAGAATTTTATAATGTTTTCTTTTCTAGGTAATAGGGCTGTTGATCCTGGAAAGTGTGCCGTCGGCACAACAGTGGTGTCATTTGTTCCAGCATTCTGCTTCATTTTATTCAACATTGTCCGTTTCCGCAATTCTTCGATTTTAGAAATGAGTTCAGGTGGAAGTGTGGACATCCTGGTGACGGCATCTTTAAGAATATAGACGTTTGCTTAACCAGATATATTGTAATTTTTCGTATTTGAAAAAGTTATTAACTTACTGGCATGATCTGGCGGAGCAGGTTTTGGTGGCACGTCAAATAAGCTCGGACTCGTCACGGTGGATACCTGTGTTCTATGTGTTGCGGGTGTTGAGGTACTAAACTTTGTTTCCGCTTCTGATAGGGTACCTCGACTCTCGGACTCAACTTTCCGTCCGTCAGTATAAGCGACAAACTTGTCTGAGGCCACTACAGCACTTGACTCAACACGATAGTGCTCCTTGCAGCAGAGATAGTACCAGTGGTACGGGCTTCGTGGGTCCAAGAATTGAAATCTAGGGTCGCCTATGATCAAATGAATAACATAAATACATACAGCAACGTATGTCAAGCCCTGACATGTTGAAGTGCTTTAATATTATGATGACTAGTATTGTAGAAGTTCTATTTCTTTGGACGTAATTAGTGAAATCAAAGTTTGAAGCAATGCCTTCTCGTGTGGTCATTAGAATAATTCCAGAAGGCCGACTACGTTTATTCCCAAGAGCGTATGTATGTTTAAGTCAGTATTATTTTGACTTTCGACACCGTTGTGACTTGTGACCAGCTTACTGAACCCACTGAATCAAAATGAAAATATGAAATATGACCGAACTTTACCTATGAAATTGATTTTAGTCAAACCCATTCATTTCCCTGGCGCTAAAAAGCGGAGTGGTAAAATCCATATTTTACGATTACAGTGGTGACAAATATAAATTGGTGAATTTAAAATTGGTCCATCAACAAATAAGCGGGATATTGAACAAAACTTGGATAATACTTTACTTTGACAGGATAACGTGTGAAAATGGATAACTTACCTTTTGTCGTAGCAAGGGATTCAAAAGCTGGTCCATTTTTGATAACATAGTTCGCCATTTTTTCAATTATAATTAAGTCATCCGGAGGAGGCATTTGAGTTCCAGGGGCAGGATGTTCACCGGCTTGATATGCGAGATATCCCTGATCTTGAGCATACGGCATATCATGACCATGTATCATTTCCGGGTTGGAGACCCCGTACTGATACTGAGGTTGTAAGGATGGTTCCTCAACAGGAGGTGTGTAAGTGACTTCTTGAATTTTTGAGACAAGCATTGAATATGAACTATTCGCTGCGGGTTTGTAGTTGTACAAGGATGGAGAATTTTGAGCGATCTGCAATTTAAAGATAAACCGACAATAAGGACAGGATTTTTCTGCGAAAAATTCTCGAGAACAAATCGAGCATCAAGGCATGTTGTATTGGAGGCTTGTGGAGTCGAAGCAGATTGTATTTTTTTTAAAAAAAAATGTTTAAAGGGGCTGCAGGAAGTTGATTTAAAAAAAAAACAATTAACGAAAAGGAAAAAGTGAAAACAATTACGCCGACATGGACGCTTTCGCCAAGCAGTAAGCAGTGACGAAAAATATATACAAATAATAAATTCACATCAAATTGTATCTACGATTGTTTAAAGTTAGGACCTCTGCTATTCCTTTAAGAATATGGATTCTTGACTCAACTGAATCAAGCCTTCATTCTCCTTTCTTTTCTGGCTACCTCGTACCTCGTGGGCTGCCCGTTAGTATAAAGGTAGTAGTTTTGCATAAGATGCTCGTTAGGAACATTATTTGCTGAATTTCGAGCTCATTTTTATTTAAATATATTCCAACCCACTGACAATGATCTAAGCTTAATTGAAGTGACCTGTTTCTTAAAAGACCGGTTAAACCACGATTTTATACTATTATGTGTTTTACATTGACGGAATTCATTTAAAAATAATTGGCAGAAGTATATTGTAGTTTTTGTTAATCGAAAGCCTCACCTGTTCCGCAGGTTTGTTGACCAGGCTTGGATGAAGATAACTGTCGTTGTGTTCCGGTGACTCGTGTCCATCTCCGCTTCCAGCGTTTTCTGTGGAATTAACAGTAAAAATCGAAATGAGCACTTGGAAAGTTCAGAACTACAGAGACCTGAATTGTTGATAACCAAACGAACATCATGGGTATGTGTTTACACTAACTTAAATCAATATGAAGGATGTGTACAGGGCTGAGGGACCTTGATAAATGTCCCAATTAACCCGAGAGAATGTGTGCATGTGTTTTGACATGTGACTATACCTGCTGACCTTTTTATACCACTACAAGACCTGACAAGAGTGCCAGGCACACCGGTCGCTGGACGAACATCTCGTGGAGTCGGCGTCATCTCTGACCTCACTTTGTCATAAGACTGAATCATAAGAGAAAATCAAGAATCCACAAGAATGCTTTCGTGAGGACGTGAGGAAGAGTTGGCTTACCGTCACTTGACGAGTCGTCTTGTGAAGCCACTGTCTGTGGTTTATAAGCATTAGTCCGAATGGCTGTCACCAAGTATTTGTAGTACGCATTCAGCTCGTCACTGTAGTTCAGGAAATTGAACTGGGAGTTTGTGGCTTGCTTCGTCTTCAGAATTATCTCCATCTGAGTCCCATGGCTTGCAATGAATTTGGCCGTTTTTTCAATTATGGCGTGGCTCTTCATTGTTTTGGGCTAAATTTAAATTAAAAAAACACAGTAAAATAGCTGAGAACTGATTATACCTACGATAGATAATAAAGCTGCAGATTGTACGATTGATTGCAAGCTTCTACACTTTTTCGTCCGTCGGATATTTTAAGGAAAAAACTTATGTCCTGCGCCTCTACAGACCCGATGTGCATTTTTATTTTTATACAGGACAAAACTTCTATATTATTTAGCAGGCGCCATTTTCAAGATAGGCTAAATAAATTCAATTCCAAATTAACCCTGTAACAAAGAAACATTACATAAAAGAAATAAAACATGCTTACAAGAATGAGATCGTGAGGAATATACAGTCCCAGTGGCTGAGTATAAGGTTGGTCTCTCTTGGTAGACTTCTTCTCTATTGCCCCAAAGGCACCAGACTGCGAATGATCTGCCTTGGCCAAGTCATTCACTGCATCGTACACGTAGCCCATAGCTGAGTAATTTGCACTTCCGCCCTCTGGTCCCGTAACAGAAAAAACATCCCCACCAATTGCCATTTGTAGCCGTTTGAACTCCTCTTCTACAAAAATATAAATATCTTGAATTAAGATTAAATTACTTCCACCAAACAAGTCTGAGAATCCTAGTATGGATATTGAGGGGCAAAGTCCCCTCTGTCTCTCATGAAAGAAAGATGATCAGACATGGAGTTGAAAAGATGGTCTCGAGGCACCCGGTTCATAATTTTATCCGGATTTACTCTCAACTGTATAAACTAACTACACAACCTTTAAGCTTTGCAATACCGCTTCTGAGTTGTTTTAGAATAAAATGAACTCATCCTCTTTTTTTTTAGAGCGGCCAGTTTCAAAAACGGGTTGGAATTTGGAATACTCCGGCGCAAACAAATGAACAGATTCATCCCAATTGAGAAAGAATATATGCAAAGTATGACAGGTATTTCTTAATCTTAATCGCATGTACTCATAAACCGTTTCATTTTTCTACCTTGGTACTCTGTGTCATCGAAGTCATCTTTTTGACAATCTCGAAACCGTTCCTCGTCACACATTTTCTCAATTTGAATCTCTTTTGGCGACAAATGCTTGAGATAATTCGAGTCTCCTGGTTTGGGCTCATATTTCTTTACGTCCATGAGGGCTCCACGGCAGTCATATCTAAAATCATTAAGATACCACCGGGTTTCAAAATTAGGACATTTAAAATAACAATTTCCTACGTAATTAAGCGAGTCCTTTATTTTCCTACACCGGAGTTAGCCTCTACCTACCACGGGTATATAAAAATCTAATTCATGATTAATTAACGGGAGATTAACTGACACTTAAAAAGAACGTGGGTTTTTCCAGGGGACACAGGTCCAGAATAGGATTTACACAGCTATGACATGGTCAAACTTTAATTATGCCCACTCAACGCAAAATTGTAACAATGAACAAATGTTAAGCTTCAGCGTATTTAATGCAAAATTTCCTTGCTATGAAGCTTGTTTTACAAAACTAAAATAGAGTATGCTGCCGGTGCATATATATTATTTACGTTTACATGTATATATTTTTTACAACAAGTAGCTGACAAATTCTTACCTGTCGACGAGCACAGAGGGATCACTCATACACGGAATAAGATGTTTCTCATTTTCAACCCAACTTGCCTTCTCGTCATCTCGAAATATCTTGCACTCATAGCCAAAAACCAGGAGTTTATTGATGTCCTCCTCGGATCCGATATCTTCCATCCCAAAATCTCGTATATTCTTTCTAGAAACATAAATGCTGTATATAAATTCTACAATTGTGCTACAAATAAAATATTTACTGTTAGACATCAATTATGGGATAAGTTCTAAGTGTACGTAAATGTAAAGAATGTTGAATGTATCCGTGGTCATTTCTTGAAAATAAAAAGGGCAGTTACGCTTATATACATATATTTGGCACGACATATGTATATAGTATTGTATATTTGGCACGGGCCTTGTCGGCAAATACGAACGCATTACACATTATGTTCTGGCTTCTTTATTATGCATTATTTTCCGCATTTCACATTTTCCCTTACCCGTTGTCAACTGAAATGAGGCTGATTTGAGCTGACTAATAATGCTGAAATGGGTCACCAATCAAGGGCTTGCTAAGCCCAAAGGCGGTAGGATTACGACTTTATGCACAAATAAAAACTTCAGTTCTCAGCGCAATAATGTTGTGTATTGTATGTCACATTTGACATAGCTAATTGCTACAAGGATGGGCGGCCACTGAACTTGGTAAGCATGCTGGAGTTCACATGCTTTGCAGGTACCGACAACAGATGTGGCAAAAGGAATTGACAGCCCTACTGCCTCAGTCAGGTCAGAGTTCAACTAAAAAGAACTGGGCCAACAATTCGAACTTGTTCAAAAAAACCGACCGAAGATAATTGAAGTGAAACCTGAAGAGTTGAGATTTGAAATTGTGTGGCTCTTTGCCATACTCAAGCTTTTCGCGGCTTTTAGTTCGCTGGAAGTACATACATATAAATTCACAGGGATTCTAATTTTTATAATCGCTTTCTCAAGAGAACATTGAATAGCCGAGCTGCCCAAAATGATAAGGTCGAGGTGGAGGTCGCAAGTCGCAAGTCACAAAAATACCAGAAATATGCAAAAAAAAAAAACTCTTATAAAATGAATCTTAATAAATCTTAAGGTAGTCTTCGGGAGTGTTAAAATCCCATGCTAAGCATGCTCTACGGATACAACGTTCCTGACCTTATTAGGTCATCTTCTAGGTCGAGTGATATGTCAAATTAAAGGTAAAGACACATGCTTTTCGATGATTGAAGCGAAATTCCCATTAAATG
>VNWX01000161.1:0-28970 GCA_009869905.1 Ceratophysella communis
CGCCGAAGCAGGGCCGAAGCGGCAAAAATGCCCGCTTCGGCGGCCGAAGCTTCGGCCGGCCGAAGCTTCGTGGCAACACTAGTTTTTCATGGGGTTGACGACGTTGACACACTTCACCGAATCTCTTGCATAAATCAGATTCTGATGGAATTTGAGAGATTATCAGATAATCTTGCTTGGAATTCTAAATTTTTCGACTCAAATCCAATTATTCTAAACCAGGTAAATACCCCGAACCCGCTTTCAGATTCTGCTCGTTTTCTGAATCCGAAATTAATATTTCGGGTGTATGTCGGGCATTCCAGAATTCTGAGCACGAAGTGAAGTGTCTCGAGCACAGGCAGGACACGATAACTAATCTATTGTGTCAGATGCATGGATAGGAGATTATGCAAATCTAAATACACCACGAGAAGCAAGTCGGAACTTCCATCGCCAGGATGTAACCAAAAAACAACACCGTTGACCTTCCATCACTCTCAAATAATCTCTCACGAGTCAGATTGCAGAATTACAATGAGATAAAATACTTGGACGCTCCAATTTCAGTCAATAATGTATTCAGGGAGCCAGAGAGATCCTTTCTGGCATGACTAATATATCCGACAATTCTTGGTATTTACTGAATGCTGAACAAGCTGTTTCCGTTGACTTGCAACTCTTGCACCTTGTCCGAGACCACTTCTTAGTCACAAAGCTGGAAATTCCGGGGGAAAAGTGGACCACCCTGTCTTCCTGATGAGTTACAGAATAATTATTAAACTAAAGGATCACAGCCGTATTTCAGTTTTATAGGGCTCAATTGTAAAATGCTGCGGGCGGATGTAGATGTAATGGGGACTTACGGCGAGGAAAGTGCTTTGTTTAAATTATCCACTGACTGCCATGCTGCTGCTTGAAGCTCTCTGCTCACGCCTTAAAAGTCTTTGATGATCTCTGAGAATCATGGAACTTTGGTCTAGAGATCTCACTTGGATTTTGGATTGCAACTTGATCCGAAGCAGCAGCAGCACAGAAAGAGCTTCGTTGCTCACGAGCAGCACAAAAAAATGTGTAAAATTCCCTATAATTTTTGAGGCAGGGATAAAGAGCGAGAGGCGAGAGAGACGCTTTGGACGAGATCCGAACTCACCAGAGGCAAGTGGCCAACTGAAGGTTGGGGTTTCTGGGAAGGGGAAAGGCGCAGGGAAAAAGCTTCGATGCCAGAATCAAGCGCTATATTCCATCACCGGATAGGCCATGTTAAGGGCTGGCTATGCTTCCCAAGCCTAACAACAGCAGCAGCCTCAGCTTTTGCTACATCTTTCGATCCATCTCTATGTATGATGCTTTGCGTAGTAGGCTGTCGTAGCGTGGCGTCTGGCGTCTGTTTTTGTTTAGAATTTAGAATCAGAAGTCATTTCATTCAAGCGAAGAAATGAATAACAAAATCAAATAGACTAATTTTCAATTGATATGATGAAAATTGTAATAATTAATGTTTATATACTCAGTCCACAGTCTGGCGCTGTATTTTTTTAAGTTCCATAAACTTTTTTGAAAGACAGTTATGTTATTTTAGCACAAATACATATTATGGAGATTAGAGTGAAAGAAATCCTTAAGACGTTCAGTTCGACCAGTCAACAAGATCGGAGTCAGGGTCAAGGCCAGGACTCAGAATTTTAGCTGCTGAAGCTGAAGCTTTGTCAAATTGATAGACGGTCTTTTTTTTTAACGAGTCAACTATTGTGAATTGTAAAATTAACAGCAACTTACATCTACCTACATAATTAATGTATAAAAGGGTAAAACTTTAAAAGTAACCTTACCCGAGTGAAAAACACTTTCCAGCATCCGAGTAAAAGAATAAAACTCGAGGGTAAAATTTTGTTTCAATTTTTTCCCCAAAATGTGAGTGAACTGCCATCATTTTCCAGGTAAAAACTTCAATCCTATACTTTGATTTATTAATTTTATATTTGATAGTTAGTATTCTAATTATGAAAGTTTTGGCGATTCTTAAAATTCTTGCTCGGATACTTTTAAAAATTTACTCGGGGGTACTTTAATTTAAATTATGGGCTTCCGTTTTATTTATAAGCTGCTGAAAAATGTATATAAGTAACGTAAATGTCACGATTATAAGTTCTTAACATGAGCTGATAAAACCATTGGTGGAGGGAATATGCTATATTACCTCTACGTATATTTATTTGTTGTGTAGTAATATTTACAAACTAGACCTAGTCCTAAATAAAATTCTATTGAAGACGAAGTGTGAATGTAAACTTGATGTTTGATTGAACTAAAACCAACACACTCTGTGTTTATAATCATTGAAAGAGTTTTTCTTGAGAGCATGAAGTCAAGAAGAATTAAATAACAAGAAATGCTTGAGTATTCCCCATTTATTAACCCATCATCTTAAAAAATAGAAAATATAATAATCTGGAAATTATTCTGTGTATCGGAGATAAGAATAGGAAAAAAATTCAACAACAGGATTCAAAATCAACGGTAGAAGATGAGAGATGAGGAAATACGCAAAATGAGAAATGGGATACAAAACGCAGATCAACGGAAAAACAATATTTTATCAAATGTGCTGACAATGCAATCATATTCAACTTCCTAATTATTGCCAGATTAGGCTCTCGCCAAAAAAGGGATTTGATAATCATATAGGTAGATGAAATAATCAATATTACCTTAGATGAACCTTCATTAAGCACCTGCGATAAAACCCGAACCCGAATACATATCTTGAGAACATTAAGGATTTCTGTGCTGCGCCGCGCCGCTTAGCAATAACAAAAGTCCTACATACATTATTTTAAGTATCAACTAAAATAGTTCCCAAAATGACTGTACGATGGGAGGAGACAGGCGTTAAAATTTTTTGAGAATATTATGAATAAAATGCGATTATTTGCCTAATCAAATCATCTAGATTTCATTTTTACTTGGGTGAAAATAACCCATTTACTTGGAACAATAATTTTATTGTTGAACAAAAGAGCTAGTCCCAGTCCCATGCAAGGGTTTTGTATTTCCATACTGTGGCATGCCTATGCAAGCGTTATTTACGTGGTTCATGCGTCAGCTCGGACTGATGGACAACTTATCCAGTTTCTAGCTATATAAACCCAATAAGATCTTAACACTTATTATACGGCAAGTTCTTGGCTTGAATTTCCTGAGAGTTCCAGAAGGCGGAGTCCCCGGATTCCAAAAGCGAGCCATTCATGAAGAATTAAAGTTAACTGCAATTCTGTGCAGTAGTTTAAACGCATAAAATTTAAAAGTATCCAATATCTTAAACAAAATAAAAATAATTAAAGTAGCCATATATGTATATTTGAACAACATTAAAAATTAAATTTTATAATTTCATATTTGTTTAAGTAATAGTGCAGCTGACTACCTAAAGTGGGCTTTGGTTTTTTTGGTTGAAGCTTGGGTCTATTGCCGGGCAGACTCAAGTTTTAAAAGAAAAAAATCCTGCCGTGTCATTCACTCTTTTTCTTCTGCTGTCTCATTCTGTGCGTTGCGTTGATGTAGTGAGCTCTTCTGCTCTGATCTTTCATCATCCGAATCTGAAAGAGATCACCGAAGTTCTAGAAATACTTAAATTTTCGAGTTTTTGGTTTTGGAAAGCGAAAGGAGATATCTTAGCGTCTGAATTGAATCATAGGCGACGTGAGGCACCCGATAAGCACGACATGACGGCTCTTCTCACCTCCGCCGGTAAGCATCTTTTTTTGTCTTAGCTGCAAAGTTTGATTTACTCGCTGTTAGCTCTCACAATCATCATTTTGTTATTCAATTGAACAAATGACATCAATTGGAATTGAACGCCGTCAATTGAGTGAGATTCTATTGAGAGCGCGGACCAATTAAGCGCCGCCACTTGCTAGCGTTACAAGCCAACTTCAGGGGCAGCCTCTGCCTCACGAAAACACGTGCGTCGTACGTTTAACCTAACCTAACCAAAATAATCTCGCACTTATGACTTACACAAATAATTAGTAATACAACACGGCCCACGGCGCTCAACTGGCGACGCTCAATTCACGCGCTCTCAGTTGACTCGCACTCAAATAACGGCGCTCAATTGACGCCAGAGCCATCATCAGTTGCTTGTCTGTTCCGTATCCGGTTGGAATTTGGGTACAGACAAGCGTGAGAGCCGGCATGCTACCCAGGCACCAGAGACTGCATAATACACGTCGACTCTTGTATTTTGTGCAGGCTATTAGCTAATTTACATCCGGTCATTTTTCAGTAGTGCGGCGTCATGGATGGTCATGGCTTTTCTGCTTCCATTTATAGTTCACCCAGCTGCCATCGCCAGTTTTATAGCAGACACAATCCCGATTTCTGTTTCTACTCGTGTGTCTTTTGGTCGTAGTCTGGTGGCACACAGGGGACAGATGTGTCCCGAATCAGCAGAAGCCAATTCCTGCTGTCATTCGAATGCTTGCCTTATTTAGACGTGGCGCATTCATCTAATATTGCGAACTAAACAATTTAGGGGGAACTGTCCCTATCGTCAGTAGTATTTTCTGCACCTGCATCGTACGCTGTATTTTACGCTGCATTGTTTTAAGCTTGGGTAAATAGTGAGAAGTAAACCGTGCGTACAATGTTCAAGTCAATTCAGTTCAGTAGATGAATGCGCCATGTATTCTGGATTAATTAAATCTTCTAGGCACTAGGAACTCATTCTTTGTTAAGATTGAACTTTTTTTTTGATTCTGGGTATAAAACTCAGCTCAAGACTCTAGATGAGTCTACTCTTATTAGGCAAAATTCATCAATTGCTTCTGTGTTATGTTGTAGGTCTGTGTTAACGCGAGATAGTCAAGTTGACAGTTGATCCCAGTCAAAACGAACGCATTCATCTACTGAACAATTGACAAGATCAGGTGCTAAACGTTAATATTACACTACGAGTCATGGGAGGGATAGCAACAAAAGAAGTTCAAGATGACCTTTGGGGTCAAGACTACGTCGGGCGGTACAAAAGAGATTCAACTTCTTCAACGAAACCACCTCCGAAGCCTCCATCAAGTCCGAGTCCACGAGAAAGAGGAATTGAACCACCTGCCCATTTGAAATCTATTGACGTTGGAGATCCTGATTCTGATGATGCTCCAAATGCTGATGCTCTAACTAACCCTGAGAATTATGATCCGCAAACCGCTGGGCCAATCTTTCCAAATGGAGAAATCAACTGGGAATGTCCTTGCCTCGGTGGAGCTGCGCACGGACCATGCGGAACAGAGTTCAGACAAGCTTTCTCATGTTTTCACTACAGGTACGTGTAGTTCCAAGCATTTATTCCGTAATTGCATTCTGTAATTAAAAGTATCCTGAGCAATTAATTTGATCCTAATTCTAATATGGAATATTTGATTTTAGTACCGAGGAAGTGAAAGGAAGTGAATGTTTCCCGCAATTCAAGGAGATGCACACCTGTTTTTCTAAATATCCCGAACTTTACGGCCCGAAAGAAGATGACGATTTGGATGACGAAGATGAACTTGAATTTGACGAAGATGAACTAAAAGTAATCAACGATGACAATGACCAGGAGGAGCCGGAAGAACCTAAGGCTGAAAAATCTAAGAAGAAGGAAAGTCGACCATCATCTCCAGCAGCTCAAGATGGTCACAAGAAAGCAGTCGAAGAAGACAAGCCACGAGAAGCACTCTTCCCACCACGTGGAACTCCTGCAGTTTTGTAGTTCGCCTTAAAGTAGCCTATCATGAATTTAAATAAAACAGCAACTGCATTTACAACTCTTCATGTTCAACTTGACACAATTCAATCAATGAAAGCCATAACACTTACCTTACCACACACTACATTTCGTAAATAAAATAGTACTTATGAATTATCTCTATTTGAAGCTTGACGGGTGAATCACTGTTTGAATAATGAAAGGAAATTTGATGATGAATTATAGTTGTGTAACAAGGTGGGATGTGAACCAATGCGCTTATACATATATTTAGTCGATGTTGGTCATGAATAATAGATGAATGTAGTAATTTGTTGTGTAGTGCAAACTGGAAATGAGAGAATAAAGTTTGTTTTTATTGACACTGCGGATGCGGGTCTTGAATTTGTAATTTTGATGATGGGGCATGGGGCGAGTGGAAGCGATCTATTATTTGAAATATTGATGCATTTACTTAGGTGTAGGTCTTAATACGATCTCATTCATTCATTTCATTCAATTCCTTTGTTTCCGAATCGTTTTAATAATATTATTATTGAATTGATTTTTGTATTTTCAGCTGGGGTGATTTCCTTGTTGGATGAGTCCCACAATAATATCAAAAGCTTTGCTCTCAATAAGCTAAACACGATCGTGAACGAGTTTTGGCCCGAGATTTCTGAATCAATTGTCAAGATGTACGTATATTATATACATCAAAATTACCATGATATAATGACAACGGTGTTGATTTGTGTTGTTTAAAAAAACTGTCTCTTGCTTTACATTTTTATTCAGTGAACTGCTGCATGAGAATCTTGACTTTCCACTGGAACAGAGGCAATTAGCAGCTCTTGTAGCAAGTAAAGTGTACTACCACTTGGGAGAATTTCAAAGTTCACTTAACTTTGCCCTCGGAGCTGGACCTTTGTTTGATGTCACTCACCGAAATGAATATGTGGAAACGACTCTTGGTAATTTCGTCTGACGGAATCTTTGAACTGCGTAATAATTTGGAACAACCCTAATTTTAATACTTTCTTTGTCTATTTTCAATTAGCCAAATGCTTGGATCGTTATATCCAGAGCTGTGTTCAAGCCTGGCCACAGACCCCGACGGACGTAGATGAGCGGCTTACTTCCATCGTTGGCCGAATGTTCGATCAATGCGTGAACGAGAAGCAGTACAAGCAAGCATTGGGTATCGCGCTTGAAACTCGTCGTATGGACTTGTAAGTTGGTAACATTTTGGTCTGAGAACCGTTTTATGGAATATTGTTCTCAACACGTTCATCGTTTGAATAGATTTCGACGAACGATTGCTACGAGCGAGAACTCCACCGAAATGTTGGCCTATGCCTTCCGCGTGGCCATGACTCTGATTGGTCAGCGACAGTTTCGGGACGAGATTCTTCGAAGTTTAGTTGGGCTCTACTCCGGCCTACCGAATCCGGACTATATCAACATGTAAGGTTTTGCATTCTTGTTTTACTATTTAGCCTTTTTTGCAAAAATTACCTTGTATATTTCACACCCTTTACAGGTGTCAGTGTTTGATTTTCTTGGATGACGCTAAAGGAGCAGCGGAACTTCTGAACAAGCTTTCAAGTGGAGATGAGGATAACAAATTGATGGCGTTCCAAATCGGATTTGATCTGTATGAAAGCGCTACACAGAACTTTTTAGGAAGAGTTTTAGCCAGCCTGAAGACTATTGCTGGTCAACATTTCGCTCCGGAGACCAAGGAAGGCGAAGCAGAATCTGCTGAAGAGCCGCAGGATGTGGAAATGCAAGCAGAACCTATCGCCGCTAAACCCTCAAAAAGTGACACAGCAGTTTCAAGTATCCCCGTTACAGAAGAGTCGAAAAAGCATTACGCACAATTACTCCAGATCCTCAGTGGAGAAGTAATTTTTACGTTAAAGGAAACAGTGTTACGCATGTACCTATATCGATACATAAATGTAACGTTGTTTTATTTTTACAGACATCCATCGCTCTCCAACTTCAGTTTCTCGTTCGTTCGAATAAATCCGACCTGGCGATCTTGAAACAAACCAAAGATGCAGTTCGAGTGTCCATCTGCCACACCGGTACAGTGATTGCCAATGCATTTATGCATTCTGGAACAACCTCAGATCAATTTCTACGGGAGAACCTTGACTGGTTATCTCGAGCCACAAATTGGGCTAAACTAACGGCAACCGCAAGTTTGGGAGTTATTCATCGAGGGCATGAGAAGGAGGCTCTGAGTCTAATGCAATCGTATCTTCCCCGAGAGTCTGGTGGATCAACGGCTGGATATTCTGAGGGTGGAGCTTTGTATGCTTTGGGTCTCATCCATGCCAATCATGGAACTGCTATCATCCCTTATCTTCTTACACAGTTGAAGGTCAGTATATTTATTGAAAAAATCCTGAACCCTGAAATCATTTTAGTAGCAGTTTCTAATGTTTATTTTTTGATCAGGACGCTCCAAACGAAATGATTCGCCATGGTGGTAGTCTTGGGCTTGGTTTGGCTGCAATGGGAACTGCACGACCGGATGTTTATGAAATGTTGAAGTCAAACCTGTATCAAGACGATGCTGTGACCGGTGAGGCAGCTGGAATTGCTATGGGCTTAACAATGTTAGGGTCACTCAATCAGCAAGCAATCGACGACATGGTTTCATATGCACAAGAAACTCAACATGAAAAGATTCTGAGAGGTTTGGCTCTCGGGATTTCATTCCTTGTGTTCGGTCGATTGGAAACAGCGGATCCTCTTATCGAAAGATTGTTGAAAGACAAGGTAAACTGAAGCTTAGAAGTTCTGATTATGTATACCTATATGAAATCAATATCGAAGCTCCTAGAATATGAAAAATGCATTCTTATTTCAGGATGCACTCCTTCGACGAGCCGGTGTTCTCAGCGTTGCAATGGCTTATTGTGGCACCTCAGCAAATTCAGCCATTCAAACCCTGTTGAAGGTTCGTTGTCCATATTCTAAAACCGGGATGACTAGTGATGCTAAAACCGAAACCTGAAATATGTAATATCTTGTTTACAGGTTGCTGTTTCTGATACGAACGACGATGTGCGACGAGCATCTGTAATTGGATTGGGCTTTCTCCTGTGTCGTACACCTGAACAGTGTCCGAGTGTGGTGTCACTTTTGGCCGAAAGTTACAATCCTCATGTTCGGTATGGCGCAGCTCTGGCAATCGGTATTGCATGTGCTGGAACTGGGAGCAAGGTAAATTATATCGGTAATCGGTAGTTACCATCGTCATTTAAAGCGGAAAACGCCTAACCATTTTTGATTCGTATTTTAGGACGCTCTTGCTCTCATCGAACCTCTTACCCAAGACCCCGTGAACTATGTCCGACAAGGAGCTCTCATGGCATCTGCTATGTTACTCATCCAGCAAACGGAAGTTCTATGTCCTAAAGTCAAAGAATTCCGTGCATTGTATGCCAAGATCTTGAATGACAAGCATGATGACGTCATGGCCAAGTTCGGAGCTATTGTTGCTCAAGGAATTATTGATGGTGGTGGAAGAAATGTGACAGTTTCATTGAGTTCCAGAACCGGTCATGTTTGGCTTCAAGGAGCCGTTGGAATGCTCCTCTTCACTCACTACTGGTATTGGTTCCCCATGTCACTCTGTCTTGGAATTGCTTTTGCACCCTCCGCAATCATTGCTGTCAACAAGAACCTGGAGGTAAGTCTGACTGATGAGTTTTTCGCAGAATTTAAATTAGGTCTCGTTCTAAGTCTGTTGGGCAGAGTAATAGTTCTTGCGCGATACTGACTAATCTTGCGGCTTTGTGGCTGTGGCTAGGAGTCATACTTTCATGATTCATAATTCATAATTAATCCTTTAGAACTAGTTGTCGGCTTTACTCATTTATTGCATCCCTCGAGCCAGTAACCAGCCAACCATAAGTGAACCCATACGCAAACGAAGCGAACTTTATCCTAATCAGTCGAGTAGCGAAGTGAAGACGTCAACCTCAGTACGGAAAATCAACGCAAAAAACGTCCGTGTACCAATGAGCAGAAACTTTGTATTTTTTACTGTCTGCCATGCCGGGCTGAATGGGTTGTATCCGTAGAGATAACACAGTGAACCATCCAACTCTTCTGCTGTGTAGAGCTTGCATCATCATGCCCACCCTTCTGTTTAACAAGGGTGAAGGTAAGGGCAAGGGGACTCGGATCTCCGATCTATTGTTTTCACTGCACCGACCGAATTTGTTTGTACTTACACGTCAGTGCAGGATCTGAAACAGAACAATGGAATAGGGTCCCTGTAAGTCGAGCTGCTGGGTTCGGTGTACAGTACTCTGCGTGTTTAGGAACACATTGTAGTTTCGTAAGCCCACGGTAACGGATCTCCCACCTGTGCTTTGGACTCGTAGTATTGAAGCCTTATCTTTACAAGAAAGTCTTAAGACAATAGCATGGCATCATCTCAACCTGTCCGAAAAGCTGTGCCTGGAATCCAGCATAGCTCCTGTGAGGTTTGTTGCAAACCAGCAAGAAAAAATCAACTAAAAATCGTTTGTTTTCTCTGCAATGACCTTTACTACAAAGTTTGTCCATTTCTGAAAAACCCGAATCCGAGTCAATTCAAGAAACTTCAATCCGAATCCTGGCACTGTCCTCCATGTCGCCGAATTCTGACCAAAGGTTATTGTACAGTTTGTACTGAGGACCGAAATGTTCTTCTCCTGGAATGCTCCATTTGTCGTAACAAGAGTCACAGTGAATGTGTTGGTCAAGTTCAGTTGGGAGTCAACGGGTCAAAAGAATACGATTGGCAATGCTTGGCTTGCGACCCTTTGCAGAATTCTATTCGGACGAATCCTTTAGTGAAATTACAACGGGATATGAAAGTAGACGGCGTCAAATTTCTCCATCTCAACATTCGTTCTCTGTTGCAAAAGTTTACTAAGCTCGAAGGCTTTCTCCGGACGAATAACGTTGATATTTTCGGCATTACAGAAACTAATTTATATGGAAAAGATGCAGACTGCGATTTTGAAATTGAAAATTACAAGTTAATTCGGAGAGACAGGCCAGTCTACCAAACTCGTAGTAGAGACGCGAAAGCACCTGGAAATCGACCTGGCGGTGGCTTAGCATTGTACATTAGTAAAGACTACAAAATTACGACTGTGGCCGAGCCTGAAGGCTATTATAGACAAGATCAGATTGAATACCTCGTTCTGAAGTTGAAGAAAGCTGATCTTTCTCTCTCCGTAATTCTCATCTACAGTCCACAGCCCAACAACAAGTACTTCACGGAGAAACTTGAAGAACTAATTCAAGTTTCCAAGAAATACAAGCCAGGGAATGAGGTGTTTATAATCGGAGACATTAATATCGACATGCTGAGTAGCACGAAGATCGCCGGAGGTGTTAAATCAATGTTAACGGAGAAAGGCTTCTTTCCACTTGTCAATGAGCCCACAAGAGTGACCAAGACAAGTGCCAAGTGCATTGACTTGGTTTGTACAAATTGTGACCGTGCTCTAATTAAGAGGAAAGGTGTTGTGAATTTGAACTGGTCAGATCATTATCTGGTTTATGGAGTTAGGAAATATTCAAATTAGCGTTGTTATTCAAGTTTCATAAAGCTCATTTGTTTGTTTGATAAATATAAGAAAAGTATTTTAATTTTTAATTTATTCTAGAATTTAGAACAGTATTTTTATTGCTGTAGAGTACAGTGCTCTTAGAGTAACTCGGCCTAAAAGCAATAATGAATGTTAAGTGAAAGTTCCCGGTGAAAGTAAGTTTCACTGCCTGCTCGGCGTCCACTGCACTACTGGCCAGGCCAAACGGTACGAAACGTAAATCAGCGAGAGCTCACATCTGATTTGAAATTCGATCCTAATGAGAAAGAGAAAAGTACATTGCATTGCTTATTGGTGGCCCTTTAGAATCCTAGCGCAATCAGATCAGTGCAACCATTTTGATTTTTTAACTAAAACCCAATGGAATATTCTTTTACAGATGCCGGTTGTGAACATTAAGTCCAATGCAAAGCCCTCGACCTTTGCGTACCCACCACCTTTGGAAGAGAAGAAGAAGGAAGAAAAGGAGCGCGTCGCCACGGCCATTTTGTCCGTGACCGCTAAGGCCAAGCGCCGTGAAGTTGAGAAGGCCAAGGACAAGGGCGAAGAACCAATGGAAGTTGAAGAGTCCGCTGCTTCTGCTGCTGCTGCAGCTGAGGTCAAGGATAAGGCCAAGGCAGATGAAAAGAAGAAAGAGGAAGAGAAAGTTGAAGAAGACAAGAAAGAAAAGGAGAAGGAAAAAGAAAAGGAAGTAAAGAAGGAAGAACCCGCATTCGAGATGCTGTCTAATCCAGCTCGAGTGATGAAACAACAGGTAAATACGTTAACATTTTCGATGTTGGCTGTCAGTATACTTTGACTACTCCTGAAATCTAACCTCTAACTTGTAATTTGTCGTTTTACAGGTCCGCTACATTGAATTAGCTGATGAGAAGAAGCGATGGAAGCCTATCAAGGAAATCACCTCCGGTGGAATCCTCGTTCTGAAGGACTTAACGCCCGACGAAGCTGTGACCCTGGTTCAACCTGTCGCGGGTAAGATCAAGGACCACTCTTCGAAAAATTATCACTCTTTGATTTCAGACTCATTAAAAATAATTTTTCATTCTTATTCCAGCCTGTGGACCGAAGAAAGAGGAGGAGGAAGATGAGCCGAGTCCACCAGAACCATTTGAGTACACAGATGCGGACGACTAACTTATCTCAAAAATATAAATCAACTGAAACTTACACTACATATAATTTCTAAATTAACTTTGTATATTCAATATTTAAGTTCTGCGAGTGAAGGAGGTGAAATAAAATAGAGTAAAATTCCCAAATACTTCAAAACAAGTCATAATTTATTATAAAAAGGCTTTATTGATAGGTTAAATGCTGTTATATTCATATCTTAATATTGTAATATATTTGAAATTATACGAAAGTTCACAGGTCATAAATACACATGCCTAAAGTATAGTGCTAAAGCCGGATGCTAGGATTTGGATGGGTTATTAAAGTACAGTTAGAGAATACCTAGCTAGTTAGAGCTCCTAAGGAATTAGCATATAGCGATAGCATACCACCACAACTCGGTTAACTGCTAATTCTACTCAATATCGCAATGGTAATCTAATTTTTAAATATATATAAAATTATGTTCGTCAATGCAGTGCCATACACCCTTAAATGCAAAGGCCATTAAAGCTAAGTAGGTTAGGTTAAGATACCTCTATTGATAATACAAAAACCATGTACACTTCAGTATCTAAAATATGTAAATAAGTAACTCAAACGTTAGCCTAACCATAGAAGCTACCAATTCTCTGTGAAGCTCCGTGTATTCTTAATTTTAATTAAGTACAAATACTCAAGGATTTCACTGTTACCGGATATTTAGATCGAGAAAAATGGCTCAAGTGTCCATATCATCTTGCTGACTGCTGAAATATGAAACTAAACCACCGAATTCACCGTCAGTTTGGGATATGCTGGGTTCTTCCTTCGCTGCAGAAGTTGGGACTGGAGATGGAACTGAGGGCTGCTGGGAAGTAGGTTCGTCTTTGAATGCTTCGTCAGGCCTGAAATCAAATTAAATGTGGTTTGCGTTATAAACCACTTACCAGCTAAAAACTGACGATTACTCCGATTCCAAAAACACTTACCGGTAATCAAAGGGTTGGGGTTGGGGTGAGCTGTACAAGGGTTGGGGTTGAGTGTGCGGAGGGGGTGGAATTCCATACGGAGCGGCAGGGCCATGGCCGTAGTAAAACCTTTCGTGATGTCCTGGAGGAGATTGCATGTGGGCGAGTAAGTTGGGATGGGGATGAGGTCCCCTTGGAGGCCCTTGTGGAGGCATGCGATACATCATTTGAGGGTCGCGTTTGAATTGCTGTGGGTAGGCATGCATGGGGGGTGCATTCGGATTTGGAATCCGCAGTGGAGGAGGTGACGGATAACCGGATCTAAATTGTAATGACATTCGTAAGTTAGAACTAGAATCGCTAATTCAAATTCAAACAAAGATAACACAGTTTGTTTGATCTCACCTTGGTGGAGGGGGTCCCTGTGCCGGCAAATAAGGCGCACTGCTCAGCGGCGGAGGCTTTCCGATAGATTGCGGTGGTGAGCCACCTGGTCCAGGACCTGGACCTTGACTATACGGCGGAGGAGCTGGACCCCGAGGACCCCATGGGAACCTAGTGCAGCGAAAGCAGAGCGTTAGATTAGGACCGACAATGCCTTGCATTACTTGAAAATCGACATCGAGGCAGTTCTTACATATTTCTCATTCCCTGAGAGTTTGGTGGGTAGTACGCTGGGTTCGGTATCCTCGAGATTTCGGATGGCATATTAGGCGGAAGTCCGGGATGGCCCTGGTGCGGAGGCGACGAAATTCCTCGATGGGGTTGATGTGGTGAACCGGGTTGGGGTGCAAGGACAGGAGCTGGTGCTCTGGAAACGACTGGGGGTGGCTGCGAAGCTGGAATAGACGCTGATTTAGATTTTGCTGGGGCTTTTCCCTTCCTGGTCGCCTTTGCAGGTGTAGACGTAGGTGCCAAGACTGGTGGCAGTGGTTGGGTTGATGCCAGAATTTCACTCATCATGAGGTTGGTGGAGGGTGAGTTTTGGGGAGGCGGGACGGGTATAGAAATTGGGGTGGGGATGGGTACCGGAGCAGGAGGTGCAGGAACTGGAGCTGGTTTATTTGCAATTGGCTGAATCGGCGGGTACGGTGGGGCCTTGACGGGTCTCAGCTCTTGTTCCAACAGCGAAGTTTCGGGCTTGTCTGCTTCCGAATCGGAACTACTTCCAATAGCTGGCTTCTTGCTCTCGGCGCTAAGCGGTGTCTTCGTTACCTTCGCTTTGGCATTTGCTGCATTCAACTCAGCAACCAACTTCTTAGAACTTGAAGGAGCCTCGGAGTCTTCAGATTCCGATAATACAACCCTCCTGCTCAAAATAGTAACATTTTACAGATCTGAACAACACCGCATCCCACCGGAAACATGATTTCACAAACCTGCGTTTTGGATGAATATTTCCGTCGTCGTCGGATTCGCCATCTTCCAGATCTAAGATATCTCTGAAGTTGATTTTCTTCCCTCGCGTCGACCTTTTGTTCTCCTCCGGTTCTTCAGTAACGTTCTTAGCTTTACTACCATGCTTCTAAAAGTTTCAACCAATCAATTGATCATACCAATACACCAAAAACTCGTTCAAGGAATTAACAGTGGAAATGACGGCAATTCTATTTTTATTTTCGCAAAGTTGGAATCGTTATTGAATTAGATTTACAAATATTTAAAAACTTATTGGAAAGTACATCCGATTTACGTGAAATGAAATGAAGTTACAATTTCTTCGGTAAAGGTTTCTTGAAAATACTCAAATCGAGTTTACGTATTTTGTTCCTAGCACCCTCAAAATACGGTGACACCGTTGGATCTACATTTACATCTGATTTTGATTGATTAACAGAACTCACATTCCAAGCTCGATCCACTTCTTCGTCATCGACTTTCTTCTTTTTCTTCTTCGGACTTGCTTTTGCCTTGGGTTTAGCTTTACTCTTACCACCTTTCTTGCCTTTTTGCGGCAGAAAGAACTGTGTCCGCATTTTGGATGTTGGAGGATTGTAAGCTGCTTTTTTCTTCTTTTTCTTGCCCCACGTCTCATCGTCCTCGGATACGGATAAACTGTCAGAAGCATCAGATTCTTCTGAATTCCAGCCAGGTGTTGGGTCATCGTCATCATCGTCTTGGTCGCTTTCGTCATCTAAAAACAATTAGCGCGTTAAACTTAGCACGTTCTGGCCTAATATTACGAATTAGGCATGACTTGTAGGCTCTCACATATGATCCGAGATTTCGCTCTCCTTGTAGAGCGTCGTACAGATCCGACTTCAAGGAACTTCTCCTGTCTGCCATATTTTCCTTTCTTGCCACCACGGCCTCGACGAGCTATCGAATCATCAGACTCGTCAGCGTCCCGGTCACCTGACCATTCCGAATCATCGTCCACTGCTTCCGCTTCTTCGTCCTCATCGTCATCCACTTCTGACCCCTTGAAATCTGATCCAGAATCTTCTTCACTCGTGGCATCCAAGTCATTAAGTCGCCGCTTTGTTTTGCGATGGCTTTGCTTTTCTAATTCCTTGAGCCGTTTCTCCTTATCTTCGTCAGGCTCTTCTTCATCTTCATCAACATCCTCCTGCTTCTCCTTTTCTTCCTCTTCCTCTTCAGAAGATTCATCCGGCATAACCTTACCCTTGCTTACTGGCTTTTTGGCAGCTTCCACAGGTTCGGAGCTTCCATTTTTAACTCCAGCTACAATTGGTTCTTCTGTTCCACCGTTTTCTGCCACTTCTTCGTATTCTTCTTCCTGACCCTGTCAAAGTTAAGCGCATGAGATTTTCCGGTAATCTTAATCGATTATTCAATCCGTACTTCAAAAAATTCCCCTTACCCGTAAAGCTGAATTGATCATATCATCGTATTCTTTGAAATTGAAAGTCTTCGTTGCTCTTCTCGCTCTAAGTTTGTACATGGGCTCATCCTCAGAAGCCTCGGATTCAGACCCGGAGCTTTCTTCGTCGCTCTCAACCACGAATCTATCTCGCCCTCGTTCCATCAATTCATCTTCTTCATCCTCATCAGAGCTAATTACTCTGCGTCGAGCTTTTTTGGATTTCTTCGACTTTGATGTCTCCTCCCGCTCCTCCTCTGCAGGTTCATCTTGAATAATATTTTTCAAACTGATTTCTGTGAAAGCCAGTCGTTCTTTACGCAAAACTTCGGCTTCGTGATTTTTCAGTATCTTGTCATAAACAGTCAGGTTCTCATTCATCTTGGCCACCAACATTTTCTATAAGAATGAAAAGTATGTAAATTACAAATTAAGTTATGGGGAAGACAAATAGCAATTAGAATTTCACAACCCGCACAAAACGATCTTACATGTTGACATGGTGGACAGAACCATTGGCCCTCAGGAATGACCCATAACTGTGGACGTAGACAAGAAGCATGACATCCAGTGTCACAAGAATCACACAAAAGAATCCATTCAGGATGATCGCCTTTCTTGCATTTGAGACAGTTGGTTTTATCGTATTTGTCAACTACGTCTTCGCCTGGAAAGACAATAAGAATTCACAATTTTATAAATACAAGTGACAAAAACAGGTCCTGACGCATTACATAAGACCCATCAGTATCAGTTTATGTCTAACCTCGCATGGCTGTTCTCGCATGACGACTTGGAAGCACCTCAGTATCCTCTTCACCTAAGTCGCTCTCCGGAGAGAATTCATGATCAGATCGAAATACAAGTTCTTCTTCTTCGTGATCGTGGTCGTGGTATTCTTCCTCTTCTTCTGCAACTTCTTCATCGTCTTCTGATGACGTGTGTGTCCAGGGATTCAAACCTTTTTGCATCAGGGTTTTGGGAGGAGCTCCATTTTTCTTCTTTCGACCGCGTTTCTTAGGCTTCCTTTTACTCGTGTCGGCGTCAGAATCATCTTCAGACACTTGTGGCGTTGTAGTCTCTGATCTGGAAAGTGTTTCGCTTGGTTCAAACATCCGGAACTTGGAGCTTGCAGGTTTCTGTTGTTTTGTTGTCTGAAAGTGGCGAATATTTATTACAATTATTATAGGTAGTGTAATTACAAATGGTAAAGGTAAATGCCAACCCGGGCTTAGAAATTAATGAGTTTACCTTGTTTTTCTCCCGTTCTTGCTGTTTTTGCTGTTTCCTAATCTGAGCCTGCTTCAATTGTGCTAGACGCTGTTCTTCCAGTTTCCTTCGTTCTTCTTCTTCTTTTACTTGAATCGTAGCAATTCGAGTACTTTGTCGAGTCGGCCTTTCAGGGCGCAGCCTTCCGTTTACTTCACTTTTAGTGGCTGCTGGAGTGGAGGACACACTGGCACTGGATGAACGATCTCGCGAACTTGGAGCAGCCCCACCGCGACCGCGACCCCGTCCACGTCCCCCGCCACCCCCTCTTGGTCGACCTCGACGACTTGTTTGAGATCCAGGTGTTTGCTTAGGTCTTCCCCGCCCTCTCGCCACAGGAACAACTTCCTCCTCTGAATTATCTCCAGTTCCTGTTTCATCTCCAGCACTTCCTTCCGGTGGCAACTGATTTTCTGGCTGCAGATCTTTGATAATCGGCACAGGCACTGGATCTGTTGCTGTGGCTGGACTCAACTCAGGAGACTCGTTTCCACCTTGAAGCTCAGCTCCTGAACCTTCCCCAACAACCATTATCATTTCCTCTTCGATTACATCTCCAACGATTGGATTAAATGGAGCAGTTGCAGCTTCCAACTCGTCCGCGACTTTTTGCATCTTGGCTTTATTATCAATGGGTACTAGGTCGTCTTCGGCTTTACGCTTTCCTGAAGTTTCTACAGCCTTGTTTTGAAGTTCATCGACTTTGCGGGGTTTTGCTTGTTCGGCAACCGGAGTTACGAAAGCAGCGGAAGAGGATTCCAATTCTGGAACAGCGTCCTCTTCGTCCGACGAGCTGTATGCATAACCAACTAAGCCACTAGCTGATTTAGCTCCAGTGGCTGTGATAGTAGGGACTTCTGTTGGGGCTTCCAGGATGGAGCCTTTCAGCTCAGTGTCGCTAAGACTGGTCTTCTGCGTTGCAGTGTCTGAATCGTCCTTTTTCTCAAGCACCGATTCATCTACCATGCTGGTTGCCGCTGGTTCCAAGGTATTCAATGGGGTTGCAGAAGGGTTTGGAAGTTCTGCTATTACTTTCTGTGGAGGAATCTCAAGTGAAATTGAAGGACACCCTGCGCTTGATTGGCTCGTTGCCTCTTCTTCCAGGGCTGATCTCTCTTGAACTTTTAATTCTTCATTCTTTGTAACGGAGTTCTTTCCAGTCACCCAAGCCTCTGCTTTCTGCACAGGCTCCTCAACAGCTTCGCAATGGAGGGATTCAACTTTGTCGAACAACATCTCTCTGGGCACGGTAAGACGTGATGCATCTGTTTGTTCAATTGTTTCCAGCATCGGGGAAGGGGGAGCTTCTGGTTGAACAGCTGCTAAAACCGGTTCAAGTTGCGCCTGAACCAACGCCTCCGAAACTTGGACTTGTTGATCGAGTTGAACCAATGCAGGAATTGATTGGCTGTCCAAATCCATGGGTTGTTCCAACTGTTTTCCGGGCGGAGTAGGCTGTTCGACAGGAGTGGATTGCTGGTCCAATTCAACGACAAATGAAGATTGCTCCCCTGCCGTTTGGTGGGCAGGTTCCACGGCTGAATTAATTTCATCCGGCTGTGTGACTGCTTTCGCCGGTGGTTCCGTAGGTTCAACGGCAGCCGTGGTGGGTTCTTCTGATGATTCGACACCTCTCGTCGGCTGTTTGGCTAATTCAACAGCTACCGATGGTTCATCAGTAGATAGGACGGCTACCGCGGGTTGATCGGTAGATAAGACAGCTACCGCCGGTTGATCGGTAGATAAGACAGCTACCGCCGGTTGATCGGTAGATAGGACAGCTACCCCAGCTTGCTCGGCTGATTTGAGAGATAGCATCTGTTGCTCGGCTGATTCGACAGCTTTCGCCGGTTGATCGGCTGATTCGACAGCTTTCGCCGGTTGATCGGCTGATTCGACAGCTTTCGCCGGTTGATCGGCTGATTCGACAGCTTTCGCCGGTTGAATCGGCTGATTCGACAGCTTTCGCCGGGTGATCGGCTGATTCGACAGCTATCACCGGTTGATCGCCTGATTCGACAGCTACCGCCGGTTGCTCGACTGATTCGACGGCTAGCGTGGGTTGATCGGCTAATTTGACAGCTAGCACCGGCAACGCGGCTGATTCGACAGTTAGCGCCGGGTTCTCGGCTGATTCAACCCGATGTGCTGGTTCCTCGACCAAAATCGCTGGAGCAAGATCCTTCACGGATTCAATAGTTTTGTCAGATATTTTCACTACAGGTTGATCTACAGGTTCAATGCTAGTGGTAGGTTGCTCGGTAGACTCCGCTGCAGGGAGAGGTTGCTCCACTGATTCTACTACATTTGAAGGTTGCACTGGCACCAGTGGTTCTGATTTCATTGTCTGAATGAGGTGTTCGTTGTTTTTATGTTCAACGAAATCACCTTTAGGTCTGGGAGGGGGCTTCATTCCTGAAAAGCTTGCAGGTGCAACTACGGCGGTTTCCGTTTCGTGTGCAGCTTTTATTTCTGCTATTGATATTGATTCCGGGGCTCTCAGTATTGGGACGGGTGCAGCCCTTGTTAGCGGTAGAGGAAGGGTTTTTGGAATTGGACTGGGTAATTTCGTTGCCAGCTTCGTGGGCTTAGGTGGAGTAATCGGCTTTCCGTTTTTGGCATTTCTAAGAGGCTGTTCTGCTTCGGATAGTTTTTCAAATTCGTCCATTTTTTTCATTACTTCCTGAATATCGGCGTGGTGCACGCCTTGTAATGACTTGTCCGATACTTTGTGTTCTGCATTCATTTTGTCAGTAAATAAAAGTAAATTATCAAGAGGACTTTTCTCTTTTTGGAAATCAGTCAATTTAGTCACTTCACTTTTTGAGGGATCCTTCACACAAGGCTTTTCAGTCAGAATTGGCATAATTTCCGGCGTAGCGGGAACTAATACTGGAGAATCACTAATAGTCACACCCTCACCCGTCACATCCATTGTAACATCGGCTTTCGTTGCTTCTTCGGCTACAACTGTTGTATTAGTGTCAGATTCATATGTCTCTGCTACAAGTTCGGCTTTTGGTTCCATTTTTATTTCAGGAAGCTTGGTCATGTTACTGGAGGAATCCAACATGTTTCGCACGGCTTTACCAAGTTCAAAAGTGTTGATTCGTTCTTTTTCTTCAGTTTTGATTGAAGGTTTGACAGTTGCAGATGAACTTGCTCCGTCATCATCAACCTCCATTGCTTCTGTGCTCGTGCTCGGCTTGTAGTCTTCATCGATCGTCATTGCCTCATCGTCTTCCGAAACATCCCTGGCATCGTCAGCAGGTCCTTCACTGCCTTCACCTTCCGATTCTTGTTCATCGGAAGCCTTTCCAGTGTCCATTAGAATTTCCTTTGGAGAATCGCCTTCACCGCCGTTCTCAACGCCATTGTCCTCTTCAGTACTATTCTTTTTCACGACGCCGCCTTCCAGCTGACTAATCAGGGTCACCATTTCCTCCCGACTTGTTGCTACCAGCTCCCACGTATCATCGTCCACATCTTCGCGATAAACCCGAAGATTCGCTTCTGTGTCTACTTGGTACCAGTACACTTGTCCCTCTGAATCGCTTCCTGCAAACGATAGAAAGATTACACTCGGTCAAGATAAAGTGAAGTGAAATATAATCTAAGATCTAAGCTTCAGTTCAGAATCAACTCTCTTCAACCACCACGCACTTACCCAGTGGAACAAGGCGTAAATCTTCCGCTGGTAGTTTATTGACTTCATTTTTGAATTTTACATTGTAATCAAACTGTGATTCCAGCAAGTTTTTCAAAAGTCGTAACTTGGTTTGAATTTTAGCTTTCTTGTAACCAAATCTCTCGATTTCCCATGCATCTTGGGAATCGTACGAGTGTCCGAATTTGACCAAGTGCTTTTCCCACTTGTCTGGCTTGATTGATCTGTAAATCCTTCTCAGGAGCAGCTGATGGAGCTGGACCAAGGCAGGTGCAACTGCAATAGAAAATCGATTCTGATTGATTAGCATGCAATTATGTATGCTAATAAGTCCTGCAAGATTAAATCCTAACTTCGACTTTGACGTGAGCTATTACTCCTTTCCTTTCCTTACCCTCATTAGTATTCTCCAAGTTTCTTTGAAGTTCTTCAAATGAAACTGGCGCAATTTGACAAGTTTCTCCAAACCTGTCGAGGAATGAACATATTGTAGCGAAATGAGGATCGTCGGAACATGACAGTGAAGGATGATCTTGTGCTGGTGCTCCTGCCATTTTCGTTCCAAGATTAGGTCAATTTTCCAGGAATTATGTTTCAGCCATCCATCATCTCATCAAAGCTCCATTATCCATGCACCTATAATAACACAAAGGGTAAACAATAATAAATTTTAGAAGGTTAAAATTCAGCTTATAGCTTTTGTTTAAGGAGCTTTTAATTTAAATAACTATACACCATCAACCGTAGCTTCCAGCAGCTTCACTCGTTTTCCCGTGAGACGTGTAACGTAACCATAATTTCAAATCACAAATTTGTAAATTGTAAATATTTCGGTCACCGGTTCAATATTTATTGTGCCATAAATACGTTGCAACGACCATGTACCATCAACCATGTTAAGTTTTGACTTTAACCACTTTAACGAAACGAAATAATATAATAGTTTACTGAAAACTACAAAATATTTTAAATATTATTGACATTGAAAAAATGTGGCGGGCAGGCAGCAGCAGCGTCTAGCAATTTGACAGCTTCCGGTTCTTTGAGAGTAACTTACAAAAAATCCCGGCGTCCAGTGCACCTCCTAGTTGACGATGGGACGCGGCGTCGTGGGCCCTCCACAGAATTGACCGTGTCACGGTGACTCGTCACCTAATTACGCCGTTTTATTGCCTAAAATTGATTTGCGAAGAGATGTCAGCGCTCAGCACCTTTCAAATCTCTCCTCGCGTCGATTTTTTATCTACAAACTTCATACTGTTGTTGTGGGTCGAGCCCCCTCCACCTACTCCATCCAGCATAAGCCCGTTTTCAACAAAACACACGTCTAGCTTCGCAGTAGAAATTTTAGCGTCTAAGGCAAAACGGCCCAGTTGTGGGTGTAGCCGTGTGTTGTGGGAAATCGTTGCTAGGCTCCGTCCCCAAGGTGCAAGTTCAGCTTAGCGGCAAATAACGCTATAGCCCCAAATTATCTGCCTCAAAGGAAGCTTGCCGTATTACGAACTGTGCTTCAGCTTAGAAAGCCAATAACAACTTACGTTAAGAAATGCGGTATGTGGAACACCCGAGATTTATTAATGATCTATTCCGAGTTTCTGTTTCTGAGTGGCGTTTAGGAGGGCGAAAAATATAATAATGCCAATACAAAGGGAATACAAAGCAAAAACAAGCTGAGATCCAGAAGATGAGAATTGAGATGTGATCTGATCTGTGATCTGACCATCATCGAGATGTGATCTCCAGTTCATTGGATCTGACCACTACTAGATACTTCTGTGTACTCTTTATCAATATGTACCTGTCTGCAATCTGCAACTTTCTGCGCGTTAGCGTCATATTCCTTACTGCGATGAAATAATTTTGATATGTGTGTATCTATCGATTGTGTTTTATATGCGGAAGGGTAGATTATATATTCATTTATATATTCAAGTTTAGGATGTATTTCTGAATTGATCTGAAGGGACGCCATATAAAGTATTTACTATTTACCAAAATAAAATTTGTTCAATAATAAATACAAAGATTTGTAAAAGTCTGGATGTCAGATTGGTAGCGTAAAACTAACGGTTTAATTTTTTTCCCCACTTAATAAATTTTAAAATTCAAAAACACTACAAGTTCACATGCACATTTTTCATATTTCATGGAATTTGATATTATGATAACTAAATTTCACGAATACCCCTCAAAAATATAACAGCATATCTGAATCTAAATTTTAAAGTCTTCTGGTTCTATGTTCGAATTTTTAATGTAAAATACAGGCTGATAGAGAGGAAGCTCAAATAGTAGACTTTTAACAATTTTGAAAATAAATATTACCACTGGATAAAACAAATGGCAACATATCAACACCTGCTCAGAAGACAGCTTAAGACTTAAACACTGGGGAAGTCAATTCTGGAGTAGGGCTGGTAATGCTGAAATTTGAAGCAGGCTGAATTTCTTGAGTGGAATTGTCAGGTCGACGATTCCTCGGCTGCTGTGGAGCGCTGGTTTCCGGTTCGGAAAGGCGCTGGCACTGGCATACAGACTGCTGTTGTGGGGCTTCGACAGTAGGTGTAGGTTCACCATTTTGTTGATTGTCATTGGGATTGGGATTGGGACTCGCGTTTGCAGCCTCGATTTCATCCCTTTTCTTTTTCTGGGCCACATCCCAACGGAAGACCATATTTGCAGTCTCCTGGTAAGACATTACGATCCAAATTTCGAAGACTCGGAATGCGACCGGAAAGCTGCCCAGCATAGCCATTATGGAATACTCCGTGGTAAAAGCCAGGCAACTCAGAAGAACGACGGCACATGCAAATCCGAAGAAATTGAGAAGTTTCCAAGCTTCCAGTGCCCATGTCTTTTTCTGGAAACGAAGAAACTCGAATTATAATCAAGATTTCTTAATTTTGAAAGCTATTTAATTTGTTTAATGCTCTACAGTATTTACCTTGTACGCACCCCACCAGAACAGCATAAATCCAAACACAAAGGTGCATCCAACGGTCAGGACCAGACCCATGAGCACATACTGAGATTTATTCGGATCGTCCACTGTTAGAAAAATAGAATTTGGCATCTAAATATGCTTGGATATTTACCGGAATCGTTCTGGAGTTTAGTAATTTCACGACAAATACGTACGAAACCCCGGCTTTTGTCCAGGAGCCAAGACCACGGGATAGAATCTTCCACCGAACAATGGCAGCCGAGTCCCACGTTCATACCAAATCACCGAAATGGAAATGATTCCAATTAATCCAACGAGCTGAAATAGTTAAATTTTCAAAATCGTACTGTAGAAATGCGAGGAAATTTTGTATGAATTTGCCCGAATGCCAACATTTCAGCAGAAATTTTCACTGATTTGATTGATAATCTCAGGCGGAAATTTTCCTGACGAATCTTTTGAAAGAAATTGTATCGAGTAGGTTGTACTTCAATCGTTAATTTTTAAATACGGCGTTAATCACTTACCAAATCCTGAATAGCAACAACGAACGCCCCAACTCTTAGGGCTGCGAGTAAATCAACCGCCGAATAGACCATTTTCACGCCGATACAAGATGAAGCAATTCCGCCAATGACCTCAGGTAAGTAACAATTTATACTCCTATTGTCAATCAAAGTCGGAACTTAAAGTCTGGACTGAGACGCACGGCTTGCCCGGGTGAAATTCTAACGCCTTCTGCTTCTAAAATCGGACTAGTTTCCTTTGCTTAAATCTATGCTCATAAAGTTGTATTTTGTGGCTACCTTATTACTGACTGCGTCTCAGGATCTCCTTCGTAATTCGTAACGAAGCCACGTATACATATGGTACAAGGTATTTATATCCTATCCGATATTTACCTCCAAATTTAGTTAATTTTCTTAGAATTTCCATGGCCAAAATTCGGAACTGTTTTTTTTTTTTTTTTTTTTAAATAATCATGAAAATTGGGTCTACCTCTATCTCTCCCCACTCCCCAGGTTAGCAGAACCGGCAAATTTCAGTATCCCTTATTTATTAGTTTGACCCCTCCTGGTAATGAGGATCGAAATGGTCAAAATATGATCACTCTTTAGTTATTTGGTAATCAAGTACTCATTGATATAGGAAGTAAGGCGCAATGGATATTTTCCTAATTGGAAACTCATCTTGGCCCCAAACTGCGGGGTCATAAGGTCCAAATTTAACCACGCTTTTTATTTAACATTCGAATACCCATGCGAATATACAGACAGCTAAGGTTTTTCAGACCGGGAATACTGCTCAGCATGATCACGGGTCGAGGTGTTTCACAAGCCTAAAATGACCCTCAATTTTCTTTTCGGTTACCACCGGCGAGCAACGTCTGGGCCAGCAGTTTCCTACTGACAGATTTGATCCTCAGTTTCACGCTTACACCAGGAATCAAAAGGTCAATCAATATTTGACCATGATTTTGGGCAATATCGTCTTTCTCCTCATAGATCGGGTAAAAGCTAGTTGAAATATTTGTTTATGCAAATGTCATTTGAAGTGGAAGCCTGAATAAAGGACTGGTATACTTGATATTTTGCTATGTATTTAATATCCGTTCATTCAAACAAAAATTGGTGACTCAGAGCTACATCTATTTCAAGCTAGTAACAAAAGGCAGAGGAAAGGAGACGAAATAAGATGTCATTTTACACCACACGAACACGACTCAACACAGCTATTAAATTTGTGCTGAAATGCAAAATCGGAAACTCTATCGAGCAAAGCCATAGATTATGATTTGTGATCAGCTCGAAAAGCTTAGTATACCAAATTATCTAGGTAGTAGTCTCGGAATCGCTGATTTGCTTACTTGACATGTCGCGAAAGATGTAAAATTGAGATTAACATTAATATTGAAGCATCGTCTGTAGTTCAGTCAGATAACACTTGGCTTACTCCTTACACTAAACTTTTTATACTAATGCATCACAGAAATATTTAAATAAAATTTAATTGAATTCAGAATGCGGTTCATTTTAACCAACCATTTGTTAACAAGAATTGAAAACGATTTTTATTACTCGAAATAAATAGATAGCGCTATCACTTTGAACAGAAACAGATACTTTTAATTTCTAGCGTTCCATGCTGTGTAGAGTCGATGCAATCTCCTTGCTTCTTGTAAGCATTGATCCGACTGATGGGCCCACCACTTCTGGGATTTGCATACTGTTGAAGTATGACCGTTCCTTGGAAGACGCCCGAACTAGGGCTCACTTGAAATACCACTTCGACTCGGCTTTCGCCGTGGGTGACTTGGGTTATCTGTGTGCTAACTGCATGGAGTTCTCGAGCTGACAGGATCTTGCTTACCTTCAGAACTGAACACATTGGAAATGGCTTCAGCTTGGAATTCAAGCTATCTATGCTGAATTGAACTGCTTGTTTCACGGCTACATCAAGACCAGGATTAGGGATAGTCGTTTTCGTCCAGCAAACACACCAGTGATCGTCGATTCCAGCGTCTGCACACGTTCGGTTCAATGGGATCGGCAGAAATAGGCTGATTCCACGGTATTTGGAATAATATTCTGTTTCTCGGCGTTTCAGTGCTGAATTCGAAATGGTTTCCGAAGGGTCTAGCAAATCTGTAAGCATTTCATGAAGATCAAACGGAGTGGATAGCCTCTTCCTGTTGGTTTTCAGATTTGCCACAGCTTTGGAATATTTGAGACGAAACCATTCTGGAAGTACAACGTTGAGCATGGGCATTCTGGATTCCAGCATTCCTTGTTCCGTTTGAACGTAGTGCCCGAAAGTCATACCGTGGTCAGAAAGCAGGAAAAATGCTGTTTTGTTTAGCAAATTTTGATCGTTCAGCATTTGGAGTAATTCAAACATTGGCTGATCCACATAGTTCGCCCCTTCTGCGGAATTGTGCGTAAACGCTGTGATCCATGTGAAGTGGAAATACGGCTTATTTCGAAAGGTCACAGCAGCCTTGGCCACGCTGTTTAGCAGTACTTCCGGTGAGGATTGATGAGTGAAACAGCCGCCATAGTCACGGTCCATGAGCTCCATCCCGCGAAGCAAGGTTCGAAAATCATAGTCTGCGATTGGCTTCCCGAAGCCGTTCAGAGTTGAATCGAGGTATATCGAGAAACTTATTGCATCTTCTCCGTAAATGGTTCGATAGCCCTTTTCCTGGTATTCCTTCCAAATGAAGGGACAGTCGTCGAAGTAGTCTTGTGGTGGATTTAACCAGCACTTGACCACCGCTGTAAGCTCATCGTTCGTCCAGCCAGTCAGCGTTGGACCTACGTTGGCAAAGGTTGACTCGTGAACTTTATTTCGACCATGGAATTCGATGACAGACATATTTTTTCGCAAATATTGTCTCGTTTTGGTCATGTAGCGCTGATAATTCACTAGGGACACGGAATCGAAGCCGACCAGGACAACACTCAATTGATCCGGCTTGACTTCGTGGCTAGTAGCTCGCATTTCCACTTCCGGTTTCAAATGAACGAAGCCAAAATAGTCGTAATACTGATCTTTACTATTCTCGGATCCGCACTTCACCGCAATGAATCCGTGTTCGGGTGGAATCTTGGTTTTATTCTTGGTTATTGGGAAGCATAGTTTCTCGTTGCTGTTTGAATCAAATTAAATATTTAGTATAAAGATTCATTCGAAAGAAATAAGGAATGTGTCTGGACCTACGCTGCGATCTGCATATCATCTTGACCACGAGTGAAATTGAAATAACAGCAGTTAACACGACTGAAGTACTCTTCGTTCCCCTCAACTCTAATTAGATGTCCCTTGTAATCAGTCTTGAACTTCATTGGGTACTTTTCACAACGTGACCTTGCTGAATCGGAGGCGACGCCCGTAAAATCCTCGTTGAAACGGGTTAAGAATTGGAATTTTGCAGGCCATTTCGTCTAAAATATTGCAAGCCGAAACGTTTATTTCTTATGATATGTATTATTACGAAGTATCTTATTACGTGGTACGCAATAAGATCACTCATCATAAGTTGTTTAGGTCAAAGTCAGCCATGTTTATACGTCTATTTACCTGGTGTATCCTGACGTATCCGAACCGGATATGTGTGTCCAATATCAGGTCCATCATCCAAGACACTGATGTACATCAAGATATACAACAAAATAACGATACCACCAACACTAATAATAAGTTGCTTTGTGACCTTTTTGAGCATGGTGGAGGTTTTTGCAATGAGGGGGTCACAAGGTCACAGTTTGATGAAATTACTTCTTTTCTCGACACGGAACAAGAGCGATTCGTCTAATGACCGTGACTAACTTTTGAGCAAAGTAAAATAGTACGAAGCGGAAAATGTTAACGCTCGGCCATCATCAATGCATTTTTAAAATTTCGCGGTAACTGCCCTGGGCTTGATGCGTCACCATGCAGCAAAGCGCCGCCATAATAGAAGGGTTCTGGCACTATCAGTATCAGTAAAGCCGCGGAACCGAAACCGAACTCCAGCAATTGATTGCAATTTTCGAAGTACTAACCAGCATTTTAGAAATGATGGAGAAGTACCAGATCACTGGAAACTACTTTTCCAGCTGTGTTTATTCCGGGTGTGCTCCAGGCTGCTGTATGCTGATGCTGAATAATCTTAAAATGTTCAAGCTTAATGTTGTCTGCTCGCCATTCGCCATTATGTTTTCCACCGTAAGTTTTATTACAAAATGTGACCCTACAAACATTGACCTTTGTACAACACGCGGTTAGGATGAAGGGAAGTCGCTAAGAACAAATACTTTTTAATTTATTCGTAATTGATGATCGAATATACTTGGATCTTAGCAATTATAAGAACTGTAGCAT